>CAUYRT010020270.1:0-13426 GCA_963574885.1 Lepilemur ruficaudatus
GCTACTTGGGAGGCTGAGGCAGAAGGATTGCTTGAGCCCAGGAGTTTGAGGTTGCTGTGAGCTAAGCTGACGCCACGGCACTCACTCTAGCCCGGGCAACAGAGTGAGACTCTGTCTCAAAAAAAAAAAAAAAAAAAAAGACTATCTCAGCCTCCTTTACAGGGATGCTATGGGAATTCAATGAAAGAAAGAAGGTGAACATGTTGGGAAATTGAAGTGTCATTCATACATGAAGAACACTTTTGTAATAATAATAGCAACACCCACAGGAGGGAGGTATTTGTTCTCAGGGTCCCAATCTGTCCATATTGCTCAAGAAATCACTATTTCAGTCATCTTATGGAACCCTTTCACATCAAGGAATCAGAGCTAGGAGGGCCCTTGAAGACAGATCATCATCTTATAGATAGAGAAGCTGAGGCCCAGAAAGGGAGGACATTTCCCCAGATCCTATAGGACATCAAAACTGGGCTAAGGATCCAGACTTCAACTTTGCGGTCCTGGGCTCTTACCTATCCAGTTCATCATCCAAAGGTTGGTAGTTGACCTCATAGCACTCAATTCTCTTTAGAAAGTCTTCCAGAACCTTTTCCTGGTCACAGCCTATGTAATCAGGGCTGCCGAGTTTCACTTGCTGGGAATGGGGAGAAGGACAGAGGCACCAAGAATGACATTGAGAGACGGAGACCCTGACAGTGTCCTTACAAGGGGTCCATAGAGACCATTGAGTACAATACCACTCAGTTTATAGGTGAGGGAATTTAGACTTGGAGAAAGGGTCATGTCTAAGTTTATAAAATCAGTCAACTGATGAGAAGCTGGACTGTGTGACTCCTCATTCCTCATCTCTGTGTGGTCAAATAAGGTCTGTTACATTGTACTCAGTCCCAGAGCACAAATTGCCTAAGAAGAATATTTATTATATTCATAAGAGGACCACAAACTGTGGTGTGAGAAAAGGCTGAAGAAGAGGAACCAGAGATCTTGACCAGGGGTCATAATATCTCATGTATTGAGTGTTTACTGGGAGAATATGACATGTTGTCTTTGGATTTCTAACAGACTGGCACATCCTAATCCCCCACTGCCTACTGTCTCCTCCCATAATCCTTATCTCAGAGAATGGCACTATCATCCAACCAGTCACCTGAGCCTAAATGGAATCTGGGAGTCATCCTAGATGTCATCCTTCACCGCTTAGCAGGCACCAAATCCTCTCCACTCTGTCATCTGGTCTAAATATCCATTCTCTCTTGCCTGTGCTCACTATAGCTTTGTGGCTTATTACTCTGTCTACAGTCTCATTATTTCTGATATATTTATTTTCTGATATATTTACAGGGAGCTGAAAGGACATTTCTAACATGCACATGTCTGGGCACAGCACTCTCCTACTTAAAACCCTTCCCCATTTCCTTATATCTTTTAGGAAAAAGCATGAACTATTTCATAAGTGGCTTATGAGTTATCATGACTGAGCCCCAAACTATCTCCTAATCCTCATTTCCCATTGCTCCCCTATTCCTGCGCACACTTTGCTTAGCTAATCTAAGTTACTTATAGTTCCCTGGGGATGTCATACTTAATATATGCTATTCCCTTATTTCCCATTCTTCATCTGCCTGCCAAATTCCTATGCATTCTTCAATATGCAGCTCAATGATTACCTCCAACCTTCCCTTATATTCACCCCCATGCAAGGTTAGATTCTCACCACTGTGCTTCCACAGCCTCCTTTTGTTCCCTTATCTCAGCACTGATCTCAGAGTTATGTCTATATACTTGTCAGTCTCCCTCACTAGACTGTGAGATCAATGAAAGGACTCTTCTCTACCCATTTCTCTGTCTCTAATGCATAGAATGGCCTATCCCAGGTGTATAGTCAATTTCTGTTGAATCAATAAACGGATGGATAGATGGGTGGGTGAAGAGGGAGGAGAGGAATTGAGTATGCTCTATGTCCCAGGAAGTAAAAAAAAAAAAAAAAAAAAAAAGGACCAATGAGTGAAAATTACAGGGAGGTGGATTTCAGCTTGACTGGGCTGCATTTGTTGAAAGCAATGAGCCTTTTGCCATTGCAGGTATAAAAGAAAATATAGACAAACATTTAGCTGAGATTTCACGTATCTGATGAAGGGTTGAAGGAGATGAACTTTAAGGTCTCTTCTGTCCCTGAGCTTCAATAATTTGATGAAGTAGGGAACAACAAAATGTGGTGAATAACCTAGTTTTAGACCACATGCCTAGAATCTAACAGCAGTGATAGTTTTGACATGAATTGTGGGGCAGAATAAAGACCATAGGTGTTCAAGGTAGATAGCTAAGACTGAGGTCTAGTCTCACTTCTATCTATTTCTGGTTGTATGAAGTTTTCATAACTCATTTCTCTTCTTGGAACCTCAGTTTCCTCTCTCCAACATAAAAATGATCCCTAACATACAGATTTGTTGTGAAAAATTAATCAGAGTCAAGCTTGGTGCCTGGTGTGTACTAAGGGCTCTAGATACATTGGCTTCAGTTAATGTCATAGGTTCACTGTGGGCCATGATGGTCAGGAAATGCTTCCTGTATGAAGTAGGAGGAGAAGCTCAGGGAGGAATACTTCCTTTAATCTCACAGAGGCCTTTTAGGCATGATCCAAGCCTAAGTCAGAGTAAGGAGGAAAGGTAACTGGTGCTCCTTACCCTGATGTTCTCTGCAATGATGCCAGGATCATTACAAATGGACTCGATGAAAAACACCTATGAGAGAAACAGAGGAGAGATTTCTAGCTGGGAATTATATTTAGTAGGAACCAAACATAGCTTGACCCCTTCTCAATGGCTCTGAGTCATCCCCAGGGGCATCTCTGACAACATAATGTTCACAGGCAGTCTTTTCAGCCTTCTGAGTTTTGTGAGGCAGACTGGCTCTAAGTTGAATGGCTCCAGATCATTGTTTTGTGTCTTTACTGGATTTCAGTTCTTATATAAGCCTTTTGTAGTGCTTCTCTCCACTCTCTCCTCATCATCATCCCCTACAGTGTCAGCCTGTCAGTAGTCATCCTCCATTGCCTAACATGGTATCTCTCCTTTCCTGTTCTGCTTTGCTTCTTCTCACTGTATCCTAAAAAGCCAGACAACCAAATTAAAATGTTGAGCCTATCGTAGCTGATTTGGCTGCTTTGCCTTTCTTTGGGATTTGTGCTGGATAAGTAGGCTCTAGATAAGAGTGGGAGGATTACTGTACCTTGTAACCATGTTCTTTAGCAAACTGCAGAATCATTGACCGTCGTTCTCTGGTAGTGTTGGTGGCATCAAAAACCTAGAGGCAGGTAATAAGATTAGCTTACTCTGAATCTAGTATTGGTAGAACACCTACTTTTCGTCCATCCCTATGCTAAGTGGAGGGATTCCAAAAGGACGTAGAACTTCAACAGGGTCTTGGAAGATAGGAAGGATTTGGAATTGGCTTATGTCAATTTCACAAGCATTCACTGAGCCCTTACTTTCTGCCCAGAAATGTGCCAGACCCTGTGAGTGCAATAAGGCAAGAGGGAAATTGTGGGGTTTTAGTAGGATTAATTTACATAAGTAAAGTAATTGAGGCCTAGAAAAAGGACTTTCCTTTACCAAAATCACTGAGAGTTGCTGACAGAGGAGAGCTAGAACTGGTTCTCTCAACTCCTAGGTGAGGCTTCTTCTTTCCTTATCACCTCAGAAGTCCCTATGAACAGGAAACAACTTCCTAACCTTAGCACCTGATATGGAACCATTTGCATATTTGAGGATTTCTTCTCCTTTTAGAATTTGCAAATACTATCCCAAGGGTCTATGAAATTAAATTGACTAGAAGTGTAGGTAAATCTCTAGAACTCAAAAATATTTGTACTGCAGTCTTAAATTCTAGTAGAGTCCTGCTGAATTCTTGAGGGTGGACTAGTATAGAGTAGTGGTTAAGAGTGGAGATTCTGGAGCTACACAATCTGGATTCCACTTCTGGCCCTGTTGGGTACATGACATACCACCCTGGGAAATTATTTAATCTCTCTGTGAGTCACTCTTCTTGGCTCTGGAATGGTATATAATAACAATACCTACCTCACAGGGGAGTGTGAACTTAAATTATTAATATATGCAAAGAACTTAGAACAATGTAGTGCATGTCATAAATGTTCAGTACATCTCAACCATTCTCCATCTTAGCAGATACTCGAGGAAAAATGAAAATTTCTTTACCGCAACATGACCTTCCTCACGGCTGAGATAGTTGTGAACATCCTTCAGGGCTGCTAGGGCGCACTGTCTGAAATAGACGAAGAAAGAAACAGAGAAAACCCCTACCACCAGGATGGGTTACTCTTTCTTTTTCTGTATTGTCTTCTATACCATCTCTCACACGTCTTACACTAAATTATTCATCTATTGAACATCTACATAGGGTGTCCTATGTTCTAGGCATCATGCCAACCACAGAGGGGTCAAACAGTTCAAAGTAGCTCTATGTGTACAGCTCAGGGGCAGGTATAAAGTGACGCACCCAGGAAAAGCTCAGCAATTGACAGAAGCCATAACACTCAGGGGCTCCAACCCTCGAGCTAATGAAGCTGACACTGAACTGGTTTAGGAACCCAGATAGAGCCTAGGCATGTGCTCTGTGAAGTAAAAGGCACACCTGGCATGTGTAACACTGAAAGAATAGGCATGACAATGACATTGTATTTATGATTTCAGTAAAAATCTCTTCAGTGATTACTTGTTGTTGGGTTCTAAGATGAAGGCATGGATCAATAAATGAGCCCCAGGCTCTCTTCTGGAAGTACTCAGGGTCTTGTAGGGGAGAGAGATCTAAAGGTTGAATTAATAAGCCTACGGAGACTACACTAGGCCAAGCTATTGAGACTCTTGTCTCAAATGCTAAGCTGAGAAGTTTCTATTCTCTCTTGTCAGAAGTAGGAGACTATTAAAGGTTCTTGAGCAAGGGATGGTTATGACCAGAAATATGCTTCAAGCGGGATGATGGAAGGACTGTCCCAACTACTGTTTGAGATTCTAGAGGGCCTCCTTCCTGGCCCAGATTACTCTGCCCCACTCCCCCAATATCTGAACAAAGGCCTCCCTCAGCCAGGGAGCAGCACAGTTCCTGAAATGTTGGTACTTACTTCCTGATAAGTAGGGCTTCCGTGTTGTCTGGGAGAAAGAATTCATAGTTCTTGTAGCTCACTGCCTCTCGTCGATACTGGCCTAAATTAAACACTGAAAGCAGGGAGCACCAGTGAAGAGGTTGGGAAGATCCCAGTGGCCAAAAAATGTCCTTTCTGGGAAAAACCTCAGAGGTAGAAGAAGATATAATATGTAGCTATAAAATGTGCTCGTAAAGCTTCAAATTATGACTACCTGCTCATTTATTCCTTATAGCAACCCTGTAAGGTAGGGATCACCATTCTCATTTTACAAATGAGGAAATCAAAGTTCAGAGACAGGAAATAATTTTCATGGTTAATAAGTGGGGATCTGGGATTTAAATCCAGGTCTGTGTGACTCTAAAGCAGGTAGTCTTTCCACTATTCATAAATCATAATCCTTTAATGCCCTACTCCAGTGGAAAGATGAAGAAACTGAAATGTAGGGAGTAAAATCATTCACTAAGGGTTAAACAGTGAGTGAGCTGGTGACAAATACAGACTTGGTCTCCGGACTCCTAGACCAATGTTATTTTATTTTTCTTTATCATGAGGAAGAAGCCAAATCTAAATCTCTAGGCTAGCTTTCCCACCTGTAATGGTGAAAAACCAGAGAGGAGGGAAGAAAAGGGGGAGAAAGGGGATAAGCAGCCATAGAAGTAATACTTCATTCATTCACCCAACAAATATTTTTGATGCCTACTTTGTGAGGCAGAATTTGAGTCCTTGGTCTCAGAAATTAACCAGATCTTCATGATGGGGCCCTCAAGGAGCTCAAAATCCAGCAGCAAGACAGTGAGTAAACCAGTAAACAGAGAGCTCTCACCCAGTTTGTTAAGTCCTCTGACAGAGACAATATGGAGCCATGTAAGAGTGAAGGGAAAGGAAAGACTAATTCCACTTAGGGTGATCTGAGAAGTTTTCTGGGAGAAAACAGCACTTAAACACGCTTTTTAGGGTAGGCACATTTTATAGGCAGGTATATGGGTGGGAATGGGGAACAAAGGTATTCCTGGTAGAGGAACAGCTTGAACAAAGGTATGGGATTGGCAGAAGGCAGAGCATGTTTGGGGGATAGTGCATCATCCACTGTGGCTGAGGCCTGAAAGGCTGGAAGGGGTCAATTGTGGAGGGCCTTGAACAACAGGCTAAGGAGCTTAGATTTAAACTTGCAAGTCAAGGGGACCTTTGAATACTGCAAGCATGGTCAGCTTTGTGCTTTGAAATATGACTCTGGAAGTCTCTGTGAAAATTGAGTGGAGTGGAGCAGACAGGAAGCAGGGGGATCAAGGCAGAGACCCATCTGCCAGTGTTCCATGTGCCGCTATACTCAGCAGAGGCTCCTCAGAGCTTGCAGTCCTCCATGAGAGCTGCTCCTTCTTTCCTTCCCTTCTGCCAAAGTCCTACTCCTCCTGCAGGACCCAGCTCAAATGTACCCTATCCAGGAAGCTGTCACTGCCTTCCAGTTGGTAAATCCCTCTGTAAGACCCCTTAGCACCCTGTTACTGCTCTAGGATTCCTAGAAGATGTGAGATATTCTTATGCATGCCAGAGGGGTTGAGAACTCTTCAAGGACAAGACATGAGTCTCATCCATTTTTATATCCCCAATGCCTGGTATGGGTTTTAGCACATAGAAAAATCATTGGAAAACTCTTTGTCAGTGAATCAGATAAAGAGAATGTAGATGAAAGGAAAGAAGAAATGGGAAAAAGAAAGGAGAAGACTTGGAAATAGGGAGGGAGGGAAGGAAGGAGGAAGATAGATAGGATGTGGGGACGGGCAAGGAAGAGAAGGAGAGAAAGAGAGTGAAGAAAAGGAGAGTACAGGGCCAATATGGGATTCTTTTCTCTTTCCGTCAGTAGAGCCATGCATCAGACCTGGCACAGTGAGTGTCAGGCTTGGAATCAAACAGACCTAGATTCATATCCTGGTTCTGCCACATGCCTTAGACAAGGCATTTCAACTCTTGGGCTTTAATTTCCTCAACCTATGAAATGGTGAAGAAATGTTAATGCTAATAAAAGTGGTAATATTGGTGTGGCAATAATAGCAATGGTAATAAAAATAGTATGTTACTCATAGGGCTGTTTTGAGGTCATGGAACTTCTTGAGAGCAGATGTTTAACCTTAATACTAGTTTTTCCTATGCCTAGCACCCAGCATGGTATTGGACATAGAGTATGTACTCCAGAAATTATAAAATTTAAAAGAATGTACTGGTAGTGGTAGTAGTAATAGTAATAGTGGTAGCAATAGTCCTAATCTTGGTAATAATGATGATGCAGCATTTCTGGTACAGAGAGCTTTGGCTTGCTACCTTACTTGGTTTTCAGCCAGTGACTTGTAGGGGGCTGCAGAACAAAGGGTTTCAGAGACATACCTTTAGTTGGTGTTCCTATCCAGTTGAGATATCGTGTGAGCTTCGTGGAGATGTAAGTTTTGCCTCGAGCTGGTAAACCCACCATGATCACCATTGTGGGGGAATTGGTAAACTGGGGTATGGATGCTGGAAGACAAACAGTGAGCCTCAAAAGCTTATCCCCAGATTCATATGATCTGATATTATCTTAGAGATGTAGAGTTGGAAAGAGCATCTCTCCCACCATTACAATAAAAAAAGAAGCTGGGAAACTTTAATGACTTCTCTTGAACTCATCAGGAAACTGAGGTTGCAGTGCAAAAAGCTAACCCCAAATCTCTAGAAACAGACATCTGCAGGGAGACACAGGATCCAGGCATTTGCTTACCTGGTGTATATATCATTGAACAACATATAATAAACTCAAGAAGATTCGACTAAAAATGATTAATGAATTGCTAAAGGCTGGTTGCAGGCTAGTGCGAGAATATGAAGCCAGTAGGGGCCGTGTGAGAATGTGAAGCCAGTAGGGGCTACAGACACATGCAGTTTTGCACCTTTTTGCAGAATTTTCCTCCAGGAATTCCACCAGATGCTGACAGGGAAGACTGAAAAGAATCCTGAGGAAGACATCCTGTAGTTCTGGTTTGGAGGAAACAACAGAACAGTAGCCCTGCCGAAATTCTACCCAAATCTATTCAGGGAGAAAGGCAATAAAAACTATAGCTTGAGCACACTGGTGGAAACTCACTGCAGCTGGCAGAGCAGAATGGCCAGTACCACTGAAAATCTGCCCAAACCAATTGACCCTATCTCCCCTAAGGGGAAAATAGTCCTAATCGTCAGAAGAAAGAGTAACAGAAACTCAGGGCACTGGTGGAAACTCGCTGCTGCTGAGGGAGAAAATAGAAAAAAAAAAGTTCTAACCCAGAGGGGCAGGAAAATGTGCTAGGCCTACCATTACATTTGGAGGAGGGGCAGGAACACTTGTAAAGGTCACACCTCCAGCACTCAGGGCAAGCCTGCCAAAGACTGAGATGTAATCAGAATAGCACAGAATGTCCCTGGTATCTTATTCCCCACTATCAGGCTAAAAAGCATCAGTAAAAATAATAATGGAATACATCTGTAAGAGATGAAATAGATTGTCTCCAGGAGGCAGCACAAAAGGAAGAGTCAAGGTAAGAAAAAAACATTCTGAAGAGACAAAGCAACCATCAGGACCAGACTCGGTTATGACATGGATGTTGGAAATATCAGATAGGGAATTTAAAATAGTTATGATTAATATATTTAAGGCTCTATTAGAAAAAGTAATCATGCAAGATCAGATAGGTAATTTTAGCATGAAAATTACATCCATGGGGGTGGAAAGTATAAGAAAGAATCATATATGAATGCAAGGGAAAAAACACAGTAACAGATCTGAAGAATGTCTTTGATGTGATTATCAGAAGACTCGGTACAGCTGAGGAATCAGTGAACTTGAAGATAGGTCAATAGAAATTACACAAACTGAAATGCAGAGAGAAAAGGAGTGAAAAAAGAAAACAGAAAAAAAATCCAAGAACTGTGGGACAGTATCAAACAGTATAATGTATATGTACTTAGAACACAAGAAGGGGAAGAAAGAGAGGATAGGACAGAAGAAATATTTGAAGACATAATGACTAAATTTTCCAAAATTAATGATTGACACCAAATCTCAGATCCAAACAGCTCATAGAACAGCTATCAGGGTAGACACTAAACAAACAAAAAAACAAAAAAACAAAAAAACAAAACAAATGAAAAGCCACAGCAAGACATATTAAATTCAAATTGCAGAAAATCAGGACAAAAAATCTTTAAGGCAGCCAGGAAGGAGAGGGTGGGTGGGGAACACCTTACCTACAGATTAACAAAGAGAGTTATACTAGATTTCTTGTTAGAAACCACATATGCAAAAAGACAGTAAGATGAAACCTTTAAGGTGTTGAAATAAAAAATGCCAATCCAGAATTCTAAATTCCGCAAAAAAAATCCTTCAAAAGTGAGGCAAAATACTTTCCAGACAAACAAAAACTGAGGAAATTAATTAGCATCACACCTGCCTTACCAGAAATATTAAAGGAAATTCTTTAGGCAGAAAATTCTATAAGTCAGAAAATTGGGTCTACATAATTAACGGAAGAGTGTTGCAAAAGGAATAAACGAAGGGAAATATAACTTTTTAATTTTCATATTCTTAATTGTTCTAAAACATAACTGTTTCCTGGATAGAGCTGGAACCCATTCTACTAAGTGAAGTATCCCAAGAATGGAAAAATAAGCACCACAAGTACTCACCAGCAAATTGATATTTACTGATCAACATCTAAGTGCACATATAGTAGTAACATTCATCGAGTGTCAGACAGGTGGGAGGGGGTAGGAGGGGATGAATATACATACATAATGAGTGCGATGCGCATCATCTGGGGGATGGACACGCTTGAAGCTCTGATCCCTGGGGGGAAGGGGGGGAAAGGCAACACACGTAACCTAAACATATGTACCCCCATCATATGCTGAAATAATAAAAAAATAATAAAAATAAATACTCTAAAAACACCCCCAAAAAACAACATAACTGTTTAAAGCAATAATAGTGACAATGTATTGTGTATTTAGAGTGTATGTAAAACTGTAATGGAATACAACAACCAATGACACAAGGAATGAGAGGAAAGAATTGGGAATATTCCGTTAAAAGGTACTTGCATTACATGTGAAACAGTATAGTGTTATTTGAAGGTGAACCAAAATTATCTAAAAATGTGTACTATAAACTCAAAGGGAACCATTAAAAATATGAAAAATATATTTAAATGATAAGTAAATATAGGAGATAAAATAGGATCATAAAAAGGATCAAATAAAATGAGAAAAAGCAGAAAAAAGGGAAAACAGAAACAAAGTACAAATACAATAAATAGAAAACAGCAAGAACAAATACAGTATATTTTAATCCAACTATATTGATGGTCACTTTAAATGTGAGTTGCTAAACATTCTTTTTTATTTCAAAATATTATGGGGGTACAAATGTTTTGTTAGATGTATCAATTTTGGTATGCTTGAGTCAGGGTTATAAGTGTGCCCATCACCTGGATACTGTTCATTGTACCTGTTAGATAGGTTTTCGCTCATCCCCTGCTCCCCTCTCCCCCCTGCTTGATTTCCACTGAGTTCTACTTCTCTCTGTGCATATGTGTGCTCATCATTAGTTCCAATTTAATAGTGAGTACATGCAGTGTTTGTTTTTCCATTCTTGCGATACTTCACTTAGGAGAATGGTCTCCAGTTCCATCCAAATTGTTACAAAAGGACTTAATTCATCTTTCTTCATGGTGGAGTAGTATTCCACAGTATACATATACCACATTTTGTTAATCTACTCATATATTGATGGGCACTTGGGTTGATTCCAGATCTTTGCAGTTGTGAATTGTGCTGCAATGAATATTCAAGTGCAGGTGTCTTTTTGATAAAATGACTTCTTTTCCTTTGTATAAATACCCAGTAGTGGGATTGCTGGATCAAATAGTAGGTCTACTTTTAATTCTTTGAGGAATCTCCATACTGTTTTCCACAGAGGTTGTACTAATTTGCAGTCCCACCAACAGTGTATAAGTGTTCCTTTGTCTCTGCATCCACACCAGTATCTATTGGTTTTGGACTTTCTTTTTTATTTCAGGGTATTATGAGGGTACAAACATTTTGGTTACGTTTTATGACTTTGCCTCACCCAAGCGAGGGTTAGAGGCATGCCCTTCCCCTCTACAATGCTCACTGTGTCCTTTAGTTGTGAGTTTACCCGCCCCAACCCCCTAATCCCTGGAGAATATTACTACCATGTTAGCATCATAGTGTTGATCAGTCAGTGCCAATTTGATGGCGAGTACAAGTGGAGCCTATTCTTCCGATCTTGTGATACCTCACTTTGGATAATGGCCTCAAGCTCAATCCAGGAAAATATAAGAGGTGCCATATCACTGTCTTTTCTTATAATTGATTAATAGTCCATTGTATACATATACAAAATATTAATAATCCACTCATGAATTGATGGGCACTTGGGTTGTTTCCACATCCTTGAAATAGTGAATTCTGCTGCCATAAACATTCGGGTGCAGATGTCTTTATTAAAGAATGACTTTTGGTCTTTTGGGTAGATGCCTAATAGTGCTATTGCTGGATCGAATGGTATTTCTATTTTTAGCTCTTTGAGGTATCTCCAAATTCTTTTCCACAGAGGTTGCACTAATTTGCAGTCCCACCAGCAGTGTAAGAGTGTTCCTGTCTCTCCACATCCTCGCCAGCATTTGTTGCTTTGGGATTTTTTGATACAGGCCAATCTCATTGGGGTTAGGTGATATCTCATTGTGGTTTTGATTTGCATTTCTCTAATAATTAGAGATATTGAGCATTTTTTATATGTTTGCTGGCCATCATTCTATCTTCTTTGGAGAAATTTTTGTTCATTTCCATTGTCCATTTATTGATGGGGTCGATTTTTTCTTGTTGATTTTATTAAGTTCTAGATAGATTCTTTTTATCAGCCCTTTATTGAACGTGTAGAGAGAAAATATATTCTCCCATTCTGTAGGCTGTCTATTCGCTCTAATGATAGTTTCCTTGGCTGTGCAAAAACTTTATAATTTCATCAGATCCCATTTGTTTATTTTTGTAGCTTCTGTGATTGCTTTGTGGGTCTTCTTCAAAAATTCTTTGCCTAGGCCGATGTCTGAAAGGGTCTTCCCAATATCTTCTTCTAGAATTCTTAAGGTTTCATGCCTTAGGTTTAAGTCTGTTATCCATCTTGAATGGATTTTTGTGAGAGGTGAGAGGTAGGCATCCAGTTTCATTCTTCTGCATGTAGCTATTCAGTTTTCCCAACACCATTTATTGAAGAGAGATTCTTTCCCCCAATGTATATTTTTGTCTGCTTTGTCAAAGATTAAATTACCATATGCAGATGATTTCATCTCTGGATTCTCAGTCCTGTTCCAAAAATCTGTCTCTGTTCTTATGCTAGTGATAAGCTGTTTTAATTATTATTGCTTTGTAGTACAGCTTGAAGTCTGGTAGACTGATATCTCCCAGTTTGTTCCAAAAAGCAATACTTTGACCTCCTCTTTGCTGATTTAGATATCCTTTATTTCTTTTTCTTGCCTGATTGCTCTGGCAAGGATTTGCAGCACTATGTTGAATAGAAGTGGTGACAATGGGCACCTTTCTCTTCTTCCCATTCTTAGTGGGAATGCTCTCAACTTTTCTCCATTCAGTATGATGTTGGCTGTGGGTTTGTCATATATGGCTTTTGTAATCTTGAGATATGTTCCTTCTATGCTGAGTTTGTTGAGGGTTTTTATCATGAATGGGCACTAAATTTTGTTGAATGCTTTTTTCGTATGTATTGAGATGATCATATGGTCTTTGTTTTTGGTTCTGTATATGTGGTGAATCACATTTATTGATTTATGATGTTGAACCATTCTTGCATCTCTGGGATGAAGCCCACTTGGTCATGGTGGATTATTTTTTCGATGTGTTGTTGAATTCAAAGGCGGGCCTATCAGATTAACTGCAGATTTCTCAGCTGAAACCCTACAAGCCAGAAGGGACTGGGTACCTATCCTCAATTGTCTAAAACAGAATAAAGCCCAACCTAGAATTCTCTATCTGGCAAAATTAAGTTTCATCTATGAGGGAGAAACAAAGTCCTTCTCAGACAAGCATTCTCTGATGGAATTTGCAAAGACTAGACCAGCCCTACAGGAAGTTCTTAGACCGGCCCTTCACACCGAACATGGCAATAGGCACTCTTCAGAGTAAAACCCTCAAAGAGTTTCAAGGCTAGAACTTGAACTACAGAATGGC
>CAUYRT010020272.1:0-14680 GCA_963574885.1 Lepilemur ruficaudatus
CCAGCTACTCGGGAGGCTGAGGCAGAAGGATTGCTTGAGCCCAGGAGTTTGAGGTTGCTGTGAGCTAGGCTGATGCCACGGTACTCTACAGCCCGGGCAACAGAGTGAGACTCTGTCTCAAAAAAAAAAAAAAAAAAAAAAGAACTGAAGGCTGGGCCCAGTGGCTCACGCCTGTAATCCTAGCACTCTGGGAGGCTGAGGCAGGAGGATTGCTTGAGCTCAGGAGTTCGAGACCAGCCTGAGCAAGAGCGACACCCCGTCTCTACTATAAATAGAAAGAAATTAGCCAAACAACTAAAAATAGAAAAAAATTAACCAGGCACAGTGGCGCATGCCCGTAGTCCCAGCTACCTGGCAGGAGGATCACTTGAGCCCAGGAGTTTGAGGTTGCTGTGAGCTAGGCTGATGCCACGGCACTCTAGCCCAGGCAAGAGAGTGAGACTCTGTCTCAAACAAACAAACAAACAAAACCTGAAAAGTGCTGCTGTGTGCATTGTGCCAAATTCTCAGGCTTTTGCCCTTCACCCAGACTGTGTCTTCAGAGAATCCCCAAGGAGGAAAGGGGCTAGGAGGCCGGCTTACTGACCTGCAGTGGAACTTCAAGTGTGGTCCTTATGCCAAGGTGTCAGGCCTGCAAACCTCAGGTGGCTTTTCCATTTATGTGGAAAAGCCATTGGTCAGTTTCCCCTTTATACCACCAGCACGGCCAGCCAGGATTCTGGGTTTATACAACCAAAGGAAGCCAACCAAGGATTAGCAGTTTCAGACCCTGTTTATCTGTTTTGTTTTGTTTTTTAACCTCCCAGGGAACGGGGCAAGGGTGGGGTGGAGGTTAGGCTCTATTTATCTGACCAATGGGCTCCACACTGGTGGCAGAGAAGGTTTAGGCACCAGAAACTGGCCTAGGTCACCAAGAGGTGACCAGAGACCAATGGAAGAAAGAGCTTGAGGCTGGGGAGGGGACTTGGGGTGTGGCTTCTAGTCTTCTGTCTCTAAGGACAGACATACAGTGACAGGCTCACTGAAATCAACCTTTAAATGCCACTACTTGATTTCCGGACCAAACTGGCCTCTTCCCTAGCAAAGTGTGCTATAGACTGTAGCCACAGACCTCAAGCCTGTTGGAAAAACTAATTTGTTCTTTAAAAAATCATTTTTGAAGACTGCGGTGCATCCACCCAGAGTGTACGTCATAAAACACACGTGGGTCTGCCATCCTTCGGTTTTGTTTCAGGCCATTTACTTAATTGCTCTGGTTCTTGGAAGCTCTGCTGAGGACAAGAGTTACCCTCTTGCATCAATGCAGTCGTCTGGCTGAAAAATGTGTTGTTTTCTGAGTAATGGTCATTTAAAGTAATGTGTGTGTTTCTTCCCTTCTGATGATTGTGAACATTATAACGTTTAGGCCCTTTGGGAAAATGGTAACAGCCCCGAGAAGCTCAAAGAACTGCAGAATTTCCTTTCCTCCCAATTAGATTGGGTACTATAATCATTTGTACAAGCTGAGGACTGGTACCAGGCCGTCACTGCTGAGAAGATAATTAGGAGACAATGTCAGTGGCAGAGAAAGTTGTCAGAGCAGAGTGGTCTCCTGCCGCTCTCAGAGTGCGCAGAGTGTGCGTGCGGGGGGCGGGAGGTGGGGACGGCCGAAATCTTTTGTGGAGGAAGAACCAGCCATTCCTTTGCCGCTCAGGAGATGATGTGAGTCAACAGTCTGCCAACAGCGGCTCCTACCAAACGCCCATCCCGCTCTCCCTCCAACTCCCTCACCTAGAGATCAGGCCGAGCCGCTGATGATGACAGGCACAGCCAAGACAAGGAGACAGCTCACTGAATTTGATTTGCTGAGGTGGCAACCCATTTTGTGCCAAAGCTTAACTTCCAGTTGGTGAATATTTTGCGTTTGGTGCTTATCCCCTGAAAATGGAATGCCAATTGCTTTTGCAAGGCAGATTGTGCAGTGGAAGGGCAGAATGGTGGGTAGTCAGGGAACAGCTGGCAGGGGACCCCAGGCCTGAGCTCTGGCTGCCTTAGTGGGCTGGCCTCCCCCTCCCCCTGCCTCCATATTAGGGACATATGCATGGCAGGGCCCAGTGTCTGCCAGGCAGAGCTAGTGATGAGACTCCAGATTTGCCAAAATAAACAAAAATGCACTCCTTCCCCACTGTATGTGGCAGGCGAGCAGAACATTCTGGAGTGTGTGTGTGAGAGTGTGTGATGCTTATTTATGGAACCACTGTGTTCCTTAAGGTTTTAGATGGAATGAGACACCAGGTACTGGTTAGCCCACTGGCAGTGGGCTGTGGCCTCCGTATTTCTCGTGGGTGGGGATTATTCACTCCCTCTTCCCTTTTCTCTCTGTTTCCACCTCACCTCTTACTTGTTCCATTTCAAAGCTGACCAGATAGCATCCCAGGCATCATGCATTTTATTCCTCCTGGAGAAAAAAATTCACCTTTAATCTCTGGATGCTTGGCACAGTGCCTAGCCCATACTAGACATGCAACAAGAATTTGTAGGATGAATGAATGAAAAGAAGTTTTCCTCATTCTTTCTTTTCAAGAAACTAGAGAGGAGAGGTGACTGCTGCCTTTGGGTTGCAAGCTTTCTGATTTAATCCACAAACCCTTGTCCACCCAGACTGGGATGTCTCGGGGAGGATTGTTGATCTGCATTTGCACCTGGGAATGGCCCAGGAGGTCAGCAGCACTAGGACCCTGGGGACAGTGTAATTTAAAGTCCCTGAGGCAAAATGAGCCAGGGCTGTGCTGGTCCTGCAAGGACGCTGGCCTGGTAGAAAATGAGGCAGAAGTTCAGGGAGACTTGACTAATTACAGAGGAAATATGGTAACATTTTTTGCCTTGACTTAGAAAGTAATACATGTTCATTAGAGAATTTGTATAGAAAAACACAAACAAAATATAAAGATCACCATTTAGAGATCATCACGTCTAAAACTTCTGGTGTACACCATGGCCTACGTGTGCTCTGCCATGTGCTGTGTTGTGCCCACACCCACTCTCCCTGATCCTTCAGAAATCAAAGCTCCTTGCTTTCACTGGGCATACAATTCCATTTTCTCATCTTCCTCACACCGAGGCATGGCTGTGTGATTAATTTCCAGCTAATGAATGTGAGCCGAAGGGATGTGTGCAGATTCTGGCTCATGCCCTTAAAAGATGGGGGTAAGCTCCCTACACCCACATCTCCCGTCCCTCCAGAGCTGTGACGCCAGGAGCTTGGAGCAGCCAAAGTAGACCACGAGGTGGATGACGGAGCCACAAGAGAGAAGGAGCCTGGCTCCCTGACCCTGTGGACCTCTCATCAGCCCTAGATTCCATGGACTCCTGTCTTATTTAAGACACTATCATTTTGACTTTTGTTTTAGCGTCCAAAAATGTACCTCAGCTGTGCGTGGAGGCTCACGCCTGTGATCCTAGTACTTCGGGAGGCTGGGGCAGGAGGATTGCTTGAGGCCAGGAGTTCAAGAACAGCCTGAGCAACACAACAAGACTCTATCTTTACAAAAAACAGAAAAATTAGCCAGGTGTGGTGGCATGCACCTGTAGTCCCAGCTACTTGGGAGGCTGAAGCAGGAGGATCGCTGGAGCCCAGGAGATCGAGGTTGCAATGAGTTATGAAGATGCCACTGCACTCTAAAGCCTGGGCGACAGAGGGAGACCCTGTCTCCAAACAAACAAACAAACAAAATGTATCTTAACTAATACTCCTGTTTTAAATAAAATGTAATAGTACGTTAATAACATTTTCCAGTGTCAAGAACTCTACTATAGCATGACATTGTAATAGGTTCTAAGTATTTAATTTTGCAGATGTATCATGATTTATTTATCCAATTGCCCATTTTCACCACAATGCTTATCTTCGAAGATACATCTTTGGATATAACTATGATTATTTCATAACACAAATTCATAGAAGTGGAATTTCTGGGTCAAAGGGTTTAAACATTCTTTTTTTTTTTTTTTTGAGACAGAGTCTCACTCTGTTGCCCAGGCTAGAGTGCCGTGGCGTCAGCCTAGCTCATAGCAACCTCAAACTCCTGGGCTCAAGCAATCCTGCTGCCTCAGCCTCCCAAGTAGCTGGGACTACAGGCATGTGCCACCATCCATGCTCGGCTAATTTTTTCTATATATTTGTAGCTGGCCAATTAATTTCTTTCTATTTTTAGTAGAGATGGAGTCACTCTCTTGCTCAGGCTGGTTTTGAACTCCTGACCTTGAGTGATCCACCTGCCTTAGCCTCCCAGAGTGCTAGGATTACAGCCGTAAGCCACCGCACCTGGCCGGGTTTACACATTTTTAAGGCTTTAGCTTCCATAGGGCTGATGCACCAGAATGGGGTGAATGGGTACAGATTCTTGATTGGGGAAAGATGTGGCGAAAGAGTACTTGAAGAAAAAGTTTTGGAGGAAATTGGAGAGGAAGAGATGGAAGTTTTGGCCGCTGTAACTGGTCGAGTAGCCCAGGCCTGAGAGCCAGCAGATAGAGAAGGAGAAGATTAAGAGAGACATTTCCATGAAAAATCTGAGTGCGAAGTGAAGTGGCGGCAGAATCAGAGAAGACAGAAAAGTCAGAGATTCCAGCCCCTTGCCTCAGAGAAGAGGGAGACCAGAGCCTGTAGGGAGGAAACGCTTCGAAACAGTTCACCCATTTGCTCAACAAATATTTACTGAGCTCCTGCTCTGTGCCAGGCAAGTGAGACCAATTCTCTCCTTTCATGAGCTGACCTCCCAGAGAGGGAGAGGGACAATTTAAAAAGGTAAGCAAATAAATAAACAAGTTAATTTCGGGTAGTAATAGAAGACTAAAAGCAGGAGGCAGGGTGCGGTGCTAGAGACCTGGCACGGTTGGAGAAAGGATCGAGGTGTGGAGCCTCACAGAGGGACAGCTCAGTGGCCTTTTCCCATCCTCCTCTGCTTCCTGCAGGGCCTGGGACAAAGTCTGGAGCTTCTGGTGGAGGGTGTGTGTGGGAAGGGGCTCATAGCTCCCTTCCTCCTTCAGAGGCTGGGAGGAGCCAGCTGCCTGGGCCTACTCAGAGCCACAGTGGGAGGCCAGGCCCCCGAGTGTCCTGGGAGGCCATCATCCTTCTACCCGGAACACAAATATGAGCATCTTCTGGGCTGGCCCATGGCTTTTGGGACTGTCTGTACAGTTTTAACAGCTCACTGAGAACAGCTCCTTCTCTCTGTCTAGCTTCCTTTTTCTTGGACTTGCCCCAGTTTTGAATCAGCAGTCACCCCTGGGAACTCTCAGGATTGGCCTGCTCTGGCCCTGAACAGGGGGCTTGTATTCCCTGCTCGTGGCATTTCTTACACCCGGACCCAAGGATTCTGCCCTGCTCTTCCCATTGCACTTGCTGTCAGGGAGCTGTGTGGATGTGAGAGGATGCTCAATATCACTCGTCATTAGGGAAATGTAAGTCAAACCACCATGAGGTACCACTTCACACCCGTCAGGTTGGCTATCATGAAACAAACAAACAGAAAATAACAAGTGTTGATGAGAAGCGTTGTACATTGCTGGTGGGAATGTAAAATGGTGCAGTAGTTATGGAAAATGATATGGTGATTCCTCAAAAAACCAGCAATTCCACTTTGGGGAATTCACCCAAAAGAAATGAAAGCAGGGACTTGAAGAGATCATTTGTACACGCATGTTCATAGCAGCGCTATTCGCAGTAGCCAAAAGGTGGAAGCAACCCAAGTATCTGTCAACAGGTGAGTGGAAAAACAAATTGCGGTATAAACACACCACAGAATGTTATTCACCCTTAAAAAGAAATGAAGTTCTCATACATGCTACAACATGGATGAAACTTGGAAACATTACACTAAGTGAAATAAGCCAGTCACAGAGGACAAATATTGTTATACTTCTTACATGAAGTTCCTAGAGTAGACAAATTCATAGATATAGAAAGTAGAGTGCTGGTTGCCAGAGCTGGGGGTTGGGGGAAGAAATGGGGAATTGGTGTTTAACGGCTTCAGAGTTTCAGCTGGGGAAGATAAAAAAGTTCTGGAAATGGATGGTGGTGACAATTGCACAACAATGTGAATATGCTTAATGCCACTGGCCTGCACACTTGAAAAGGGTTCAAATAGTCAATTTTGTTATGTATGTTTTAAACACACACACACACACACACACACACACACACACACACACACAGCTTTGTGAAGAAAAAGTCAAGAGTGTTGTTCTGTTCCACAAAGAAGTGCAACTCCTCTAGAAATAAAACCTACTGTGTTTGAGTCTTCAACATGTGCCAGGGACCTAAGTAAGCAATTATTTATTTATTTATTTTTGTTTTGAGACAGAGTCTCACCCTATTGCCCAGGCTAGAGTGCCGTGGCGTCAACCTAGCTCACAGCAACCTCAAACTCCTGGGCTCAAGCGATCCACCTGCCTCAGCCTCCCCAGTAGCTGGGACTACAGGCATGGGCCACCATGTCCGGCTAATTTTTTTTTTCTATATATATTTGTAGTTGCCCCGCTAATTTCTTTCTACTTTTAGTAGAGACGGGGTCTCGCTCTTGCTCAGGCTGGTCTCAAACTCCTGAGCTCAAACAATCCACCTGTCTCGGCCTCCCAGAGTGCTAGGATTACAGGCGTGAGCCACCACGCCTGGCCTAAGTAAGCAATTTATATGTATTATTTTATTTTCTTCCCTCAACAACTCTGAAGTAGGTACTATCATTATCTGCATTGTACAGAGCAGGAAACTGAGGCACAGAGAGGTTAAGGGTGACTTGCCCAAAGTCAAGCGCTGATAAGGTGCAGTCAGGACTGGAATCCAGGTGGTTGGCTTCGGAGTTTAATCTTTAGCCCTCATGTTGCACCCTCTTTCTAGTAAAAGACAAACACACTGGCCGAGCAGGCAATGACACTTGGTTAGGACCTAAATGCAGGTTCTGAAAAATGTGAGCACCAGCAGGTCTTGCATTCATGGGACTTGGGTAAGTCCCATAGATTTTGCCCAGTTCTGGGTTTTTGCACCTTCCACAGGAATTTTTTCGAGCAGGGACGATGGTTCCCTGTACTTTCCACAGCACACTGTAACATGCTGTCACTTCTTCCCTGTGGCCCTCCCCCCTTCTCTTAGAACCCACTGCCTTTTTGACATGAAAAATGTACTATAACGAGTCTACTGGCTAATTAATTAAAGGGAAAAAAATCTCAATTTTCAAATATGAAATGATTAATTACGTAAGCATTGACGCCTCCACACACTCAGAATGGCACGTCTTCAGTTTAAACTTTTGTAGCACATTATTTTCTGCTGATGTGTGTGTTTTTGCCCATACAAGGCTGATTTCTCATATACTTCAGTCCATTTCACAGCAAATGGCCCCAAATGGTGTTTATCCTGCTCATTAGGGTCATGTATCAATGCAGCAGGCCTGGCTGAGCTGCCTGTCCAGGCCTGCAGAGCCTGGACTGGTGTCTGCTTTCGGCACCTCCAGCTGCCTGGGACATCCTGCCCCTGCCCTGCTGCTTAGGGGCGGGCTGCTGCAGGGTGAGTTCTTGGTGCTTTTCACAAGACCAGGGCAGAGCTCTGACTTCAGAGAGTCCTGTTGTGCTGTGCTGTTGTGCTGTGCTTGTGCTTTGTCGATTTTTAAAGGCTTATTGTTTAGCTCTGACATGTGGCTCCCAGCTGCTGGCTTACTGGACCTTTTAGTTGTGTGTTTTTAACCCAGAGAGCCTCATCCCCCTCTTCCTCCCCTGCTGCCAAGCACCTGGCCTGCTGCTGCCCGCTTGTGCCCTGCTTGAGACCTCTTTGTCTCCCTTACCTGTGTCCTCTCTGCTTGACCTTTGCCCCTTGCAAGAGGTGAGGCCAGGGATTCAGGGCCTGCTCCACAGGGGCAGCTGTGTGCTGCCCCTGGCCTGGTCCCCACTGTCTGTGGGCAGAGGCCACTTCATTCAGGGGATTTGCCCAGGCCTAGGAGTGACACTCACATCCACCGACGTGAGCTGGTTGAACAGCTGTCTGAAACATTTCTCAAAGGATTAAGCTGCCACTTACAAAGAGAAATGTTGAAATGCAGTGAACTGTTGGATGGAGTGCTTGTCTAAATTAGGGTGGGAAACCCAACCTGTCATTAGCAATAGAAGAACTTGCTTATGCCTCTAGCTATAAAAATCATAGTATGACATTAGAAGCCTACAGAGGCAAGACCCTGCATGGCTAGAAGATGGAGATATTAATGCTGGCCACATGATGAGAGTGACACTTCTATTTTCCAGAAGCATAAAATGGTCTTTTCCCCACTGAAATTGTGAAAAAGAGACGATATTATGGTTCAACATTTAGACAGGAATTAACGTACTTTTTAATACGAATTGAAATTATCATTTTACTCCTGTGGCCTGAATTCATTAGCAAATGAGTTGGATTTCCTTCTTTGGAGACTTGGACAAATGGGGAGGTTGCTTTTAAGCCTGCTTTCTCCTTCACACCTTAATCCCCTTAAACCTGTGTTACCCAGGATAGCCACTAGCTGTATGTCGCTATCTAAATTAAAATTAAAATGAAATAAAATTAAAAATTAAGTTCTTTAGTTGCACTAGCCACATCCAAGTGCTCTACAGCCACATGTGGACAGTGGCTACTGTATTGGCCAGCACAGACAGAGAATATCACTCGCATCACAGACGTTCTATTGGATGGCAACTTTGTAATATTTATTGAATAACATTTTTGTATCCTATAAGGAATTTAAATAACAGACCTCACCACCAATGCTCCAGTTATAGGGTTACATGAAGTTGTTTCTTTCTTGTGCGGCCCTTCTTAGAAAAGTTCTCCGTGATTTTTTAAATCAGAAGTCTGCAAGCCCAGGAGAGGGTATAAATGTCCAACAGCAGCAAAGCCATGTCTGGCCTCCTTCTGCCAACTGCCTTGCTGTTCCAGGGCCAGTGCTGCCTCCCCACTCCTAACTGCCCTGTGATCCATTCACCCAGATCCTTCCGCCCCTGACTTCACTCATTTTTCCTGGGGAGCATTCCATTATTGGCAGGACAGTGCCAAAGTGGCTAAAATTTGGCTGGGCAGCCTTCAGAGCCCAGCTCCATATGGGTGTAGTAGCAACGTTCCATTTGTGCCCATGAGGGGCATTGAGTAGTTCCAGGCTGCCTGTGGCCTCTCAGGCAACCTGTGGCTTCATCAAGGGAGTTTAAGGGGAAGAGATTCCTTCCCTACAATATTTGCAATCAATATAAAAATAGGTTTGGTCTTTTTTCGCTTTGTTTTTAATTAAGGCACAAAATCCTCACCAAGAGTTGTTCTCCCTGCATCATTTAACTTAGAATCCTACGGGGCTGCTCACCCTGCAGCTTGCAGGATAAATGGCACTTTTACAACCCACCGGAAATTAAGTGCTAGTTGATTGACAGCATTACAGCTCTCTTGCAAGAGTCTGTGCCCCCACACCCCCTCTCCCCCCAGTTTTCTAATTTGATCAGCTCCTAGAGTGTGCTTGGCTGGGGACAGATAGCCCTGGCAGCACCAGAGCCTTAAGAAAGTAGACCTTTCTTCAAGTTAAGATCTTGTCCTAGACCTGAATGTTGGCTGGACAGGCTTTCAGATCAAAAAGCAAAGTACTTCTTGTGGAAACTCCTAAGAATGTCCCGGGGAGGGCATGATTTGGAGGCCCGTGACACCCAGTGGGCCTCCTAGGGGTTCTGCAGGACCAGCCCTGGTCTTGCTGGGGAAGTTTCCTTGGAACCTGGCTGTGTTGTGGGTAAAGTCTGAAAAGCCCTCCCCTGGATAAAAGCCCTATGTAAATGCGGTCTCCTTAGCCTATTGAAAAGCAGCAATACTCCATTGTTTCTGGAAGAATTCTTTGCAATTAGAGCAAGCAGAGAAGAAATTATCATGGAACTGACTTATTAGATCCATTCCATGGAACATTTTTTAAAAACGAAGCTCATTTGCCAGAGAGAAAATTTAATGTAATCTCTCCCTTGTAAAGCACCTGATGCCACCATGTTCTGCTTCCAGCAGCAAGCCCGATGCCAAAAACAGGGGGACATGCCGGTGATATGCCACAGAGAATGTGTCGGGGGTATGTGCCAGGCAGGACAATGAGGAGAAGCCAAAAACAACAGGAGAAAACACAATAAAGTGAGACCTACCCAGATGGTAAACACAGCACCAGAGCTAACACACAAACTCCTTCTAGGGGAGGAGGAGGGAGCAGCTGGGCAGGTCAGTTCAGGAGGTGGATGGAAACTGCTGGGAGTCCAGGAAGCCTGGGGCACTAACTGGGGTTTATTATCACCATGGTAAGTCTAAAAGCCATCACTTCCTGGATGCCTGCTTTGTGCCAAGGTTGGGGCTTTTCAGAGAAGAAGAGTGACAGGATTTGGCAAAACCCTACTCCATCCTGTCCACCTAGCCACTACTATTAATAATAACAATAACTGCTACAGTTTAATGAGTGTTTATTATGTGCTAGGCATTCACAAAGTAGATATTATTCCCATTTTATAGATAAAGAAACTGAGGCTCAGTGAAGTAAAGAATCTTGTGGCATAAACCACTGATTAAATACTGATGATAATTAGCATCACAAGAGCTTTTAGTAT
This sequence comes from Lepilemur ruficaudatus, assembly GCA_963574885.1. Lineage (NCBI taxonomy): Eukaryota > Metazoa > Chordata > Mammalia > Primates > Lepilemuridae > Lepilemur > Lepilemur ruficaudatus. The sequence goes on from CAUYRT010020272.1 coordinate 10,612, forward strand.
ACTGGTTTAATAAGGTCCTCATAGCACAATGATGGAAAAAGAAGTGATTTTTACGATTTAGGATCTGTCGTTTTGAACTTTCTAAACAAAACACAATGTTCAGATTCAGTTGTTACCTGTGTTATGCATATTACTAAATCATTTATTTTGACTGAGTAAACGGAATTGGTTTAGAGAGACACTTAATGTAACCTATTCTTTAAATTTGCAGAGATTTCTGTGATGCTCTTGATGTTTCTTTTTAGTGGGTGTGGGAGAGCTGGGGACAGGAAGGAAGGTGGGGTGTTAAAAGGCAAACATAGAAAAGATTCTTCATAAAAAAAGAAAACACGTCTAGAAATGATTGCTCCATAAACAAAACACGAGTGCACACAGCAATTTCATGTTCTTGTTCCACCCACTCGGTTGTTCTTAATGATTCCAGAACAGAACTGCCTGGGCAGATTTACAGGCTCTGCGTTCCTGACATCTGTGCCGAAACAAGGCTATGTGTGTTCGCGGAGTGCTTGCCTCTACTCGGGGGGATAGAACACAAACACTTTGATTTGATTTTTACCTTTACCACGGCTTACATTACAATAGATGCAGTCATTCTCTGCTGCGCATCTGTGGGCTGCTGTGACGATAGAGAAGTGCCAGGGAAGAGGATGGGGTAGCCTTGCAGTTTGGGGATGGAAAAGATGTGAGGATCACATGATGAAACGCCAACAAGCCTGTCTTCTTCCACTGTCCCCGCTGTCAGAAAGCCCGGCTTCAGCATTAGTCTTTTGCTGAGACCTTTGGGTTATGTGGCATGGCTCAGCTCGTTAGCACATTTCTCTCCTGGGCCACAGTACCAGTGGGGCGGGGGGCGGGGGTCCATGGAAGGCACAGCCATGCTAAGGACCCCAGACTTGGGCTTTTTCTCAATTGTAGTTTTTGAGATGTCATACTCCATCCAGTTCCCTTTTCTTTTCAGGGGGAGATTTGTCTTCCATTAGATACATTCTGCAGATTTATAACTTCCTCCTAGCCTTTTTTTCATGGCCTTTGTTTCCTAGACTATAGACTGGTCCATTTCTTGCAGGCTGATTTCCCCAGCCCCCTTCCCCAAGTCAGCCGTTTTAGAATCACCTGGCAGGCTGTGCTCGGGCACTAGTGAACACATGCTGGTACCTTTGCTACCTGGTAGTACACAGATAATCCTGTGATTTAGAGCCTTCAGTTCACCTCTGAGACTCAGAATGGGGAAGTAACTTGCATGACGTAACTGTGCTTGTCAGTAGGAAGAGCTGGGATTCAAACCTAGGTTGGTCAGTATACCCTATATAGCTGTCACCCTCTTCAGAAGGTCATCATAGGGCCATGGCTTTGTTTCTATGTGGCAACATGAAAGGAATGCCAAATTTCCACCGTTTAAGAATCTGAGGAGGAAGGAGAGGCAAGTTAATTATGGATTTAGCATTTGGAAATGATCTGATTTTTGAGTTTCAATGCCAATGCTAAAAGGTCAGCTGTTATTTAAATAGGACACCAGATTCCTCACTTTGGCCTTCAGGCTTTCAACATAGATTCCTTATCTTTGGTGGCTGTTTTCATACTGGGATCCAATCCACCTGACAGCTCTGGTCTGGCTGTCCCATGACCTTAATTAATATTTACTACTCTTGGGGGAAGGAGAAAGGAAGAGAGAAAAGCCAAAGAGAGAAAGAGGTGGGGTTGAGGAAATGGAAAGATTTTTAGGTTACAATTTTTATTATAACCAACTAACTTTATACAAACACAAACTCCAATAAACTTAAAATTCTAATGCTTCACATCATGCTAAATTAATTTTTGGTTAAATCAGTGACTATAGATCCAGTTTTATTATTTTTACACAATATTATTTCCCACATAGACTTCCAGATCTTTACATATTTTCTTTAAGCCTTTTCAGCACATATCATCTTATTTAATCTTTGCAATCACCCTGTTAAGTTGAATCTTTTTATTCTGTAGCCGAGAGAGGTTAAGGAACTAGCCAAAAGTCACAAATCTAGCGCAGGGTTGGAATCTGGACATACTGACTTTCAATGGCTATACAGCAACCTACGTTTCGATATTGAATAGATTTGGGTAGATTTTTCTACAGACAAAAAGTTTTACTACCTCAGAGGAAAATGATCCATTGACATTTTTGAGACCCAGGTGTATGGCTCTTCAGCTCCTTTTCCATTTGGTCATCAATTTCCATGGCTGTCAGGACATTCATGTAAATAACTACCCAGAGTGGTTGCTCATTTCTCATGGCAATGTGTGGATGATGTTCATTTGTTCTCATTTGTTCATTCATTCATTCTTTTCTCCAACAGCCCATGAAGAAGAACCACTATAGTGTTAGCTGTAATGGGTAGAATGGCCCTCAAGTCACCCTCCCTGTGGCGTAGCACTTGGAGATTGTCACTTAATAGGTCCTCACATCTATATTGGGGTGATTAAAGAATAGTCTAAGCTAACTGGTAGTTTGAGGTATAAGTACATGCAAATTTTTTTTTTTTTTTTTGAGACAGAGTCTCACTCTGTTGCTTGGGCTAGAGTGCTGTGGCATCAGCCTAGCTCACAGCAACCTTCAATTCCTGGCTCAAGCAATCCTTCTGCCTCAGCCTCCCGAGTAACTGGGACTACAGGCATGAGCCACCATGCCCGGCTAATTTTTTCTATATATATTTTTAGTTGGCCAATGAATTTCTTTCTATTTTTTTAGTAGAGATGGGGTCTCGCTCTTGCTCAGGCTGGTCTTAAACTCCTGAACTCAAATGATCCACCTGCCTTGGCCTCCCAGACTGCTAGGATTACAGGCATGAGCCACCTCGCCCGGCCCATGCAAACATTTTTAAAATTCTAATTTTTGTTTTTTGGGAACTCTGTGTTATTTGTGTGTGTGAATACTGGTGTATAGAAGTCATAACATGCTCACAGTGAAATATTTCAACACTGTAGACATATGTGATGCAGAGAGTGGGAATCCCAGTGATTAGGAACTACCCTTTGTCCCCAAAACTAGAGAAGGCTACTGCTAATCCTTTTACTGTATGCACAGGACAACATGGTATGTACTGTATTTTTCTAGACGATGTCAATGTAAAATAGCATGAATCTTGTTCTGAGTGTCAACTTTTTTCTTTGCATAATTAAGTGTATTTAAAATGATTTAAAATAAATTATGAGTCATATCTCAGCCTTTCTTAACCAGTGAAATGAAATGTGATGTGTCAAATTTGAGTTAAATCCATATTCTCTGTGGATGTGCTTTTGACTGGCACTGCAATGAAAAGCAGGCAGGCAAAAGTGAGACAGTTTCACACACTGTATTGACATTCAACAATGAGAAGGTCAGAGTAGGGAGTTGATGTCAATATGTTCATCCTGAACTGCAATAAAGCTGTCCCAGCAACTGCAGTCCCAGCTGCCAGCTCCCCCTCCTTTGGGCAAGAAATGCAGAACTCAGACCCTCAAATCTTTTGCTGTAAAAACACCATGCTTTAACAAAGGTTTGGTTTTCAATATCAATATAATGTAAATTTCAAGTTTTAAAGACAAACTTAAAATTTCCACACCAGGTAGAACTTTATTTATCAAAAACAGGAAGAGATGACACCTGAGATTTCTGCCACATGAAAATTATAACTGCATGGCTCGTCATTCTGAGTATTCTAAAGTGAGTTTAGCTCTCCATTGTGTTTTTTAATATTTTATTAATACTTGGGATGCTTTTCTTGAGGGTATCACTAACAGTTTTAAATGTTGGGAAAATGGGCCGGGCGCGGTGGCTCACGCCTGTAATCCTAGCACTCTGGGAGGCCAAGGTGGGCGGATCGCTCAAGGTCAGGAGTTCGAAATCATAAATGTTGGGAAAATGTATTTCCTCTACCTTCTTTTTTTGCCAGAGAGAGACTAGACACAGCTAAAAAATAAATAAATAAATAAAAATGAAAAACCAGTAACACTTCACTGTAACACTGCACTATATATATTCCATTTTCTATCAGGGAAACTACCTTAGAATGGGCAAAATCCACATGCGTAATCATCCTCCCCCAGATTAAAA
>CAUYRT010020275.1:0-10322 GCA_963574885.1 Lepilemur ruficaudatus
ATTTAGTGTGATTCAGAATTTGCCCAGCAACAGGACAATTGAGAAGTGTCGGGAACTAGGGAGCCCGTTCTGTTCACTGGCCACATGAGATGGTGAGGGCCAGTTCTCTCCTCGACTTGTTTTCTTGTGGGGCTGTCCTGGAAGAGAATGGAGGGAGGGACTATAGGTGGTGCCCAGTGGACTCTTGGATTGCTGCACATCTCTGGGTGTCCTAGAAGGCCTCTTTCAGAAATAGATGACATCTTGTTGGGCATCACTTCAAGACTTGGGAGACGGGATGTGGCCATGCAGTTGGGCTGGGGATTCTCAAACACATGTTTCTTGGGGATGCCCAGAAGTGGCGATGCAATAGGTGTCCTGAAATGCCTGCACCAGGGGCTCAGGCAGCATCAGTTATGGGGTCCAAGGGAAGTGAGGAAAAGAGTGAGAAGAGTAGGGAGCAGAGGAGGTGAAGATAGAGAGAAATGGAAGGATCCAGGGAAGTCAGAGAACAGACACAGTGAGAGTGAGGGCGTTGGAGAGCTTGAAGGACAAAAAATCACAGCTAGTGTTAAAGTTTCCAGGAAATGACATGTTCCAGGTCTCAACCCTGGAAGTGTGTGCCTGCCATGGACTGAATGGCATCCCCCCGAGTTCATACATTGAAGCCCTAACACCCACTGTGACTGTATTGGGCCTGTAAGAAGGTAGTTAATGTGAAATGAGGTCATAAGAGCAGGGCCCTAATTCAGTAGGGCTCTTATGAGAAGATATAGGGTCCTTCGAAGAAGGAGGAGACACCAGAGCAAAGGCCATGTGAAGACACAGCTAGAATGTGGGTGACTACAAGCCGGAAAGGGAACCTGCACCAGAAACCGAATTTGCTGGCACCTTGACCAAGGACTTCGAGCCTCCAGATCTGTGAAAAAATAAATATCTGTTGTTTAAGCCACCCAGTCTGTGGTATTTTGTATTTTGCTATGACAAATCATGTGCGCAGACCTGAGTGGCACAGAAACTGAGCCAGGTACAGTGATCCCGTGGGCTCTAAATTTAAGCTGAAATTAGGGAAGGAGTTTTATGAGGACACAGCTGTTCATCACCACAAGACGGAAGCAGTACTGCAAATTGGCATGTGAGGGTTTCAGATGAGGAAGTCATTCATCAAAAAAGCAGGCAGGTGACAATGACCTAGGTGACATATTTTCAGCAGTTGAAAATCTTCTTCATAGATCTCCTCAGAGTCCCATGCAGCAAAACAAAGGCCAGTACTATTGGTGACTATTGGACTGTGGCTGTACAGCTTATAAAACTTAGCTAATGAATGAAAGAAAACTACATTTATTAAAAGGGCATGGTATTGATGAAAACATTTTAATTTTCAAAATATCACTTTGGAGAGTAAATTTATCAGTGTAAAAGAGCTGACTGGAACCTAGATTTTATTATTCTCCACTGTTCGGAAATTGGCAATGAAAAATAGGGTCAAATCCCTTTTATTTATCCTGCATTCGTGTTCTGCTTTGGAGAACAGATTGCCACGCTAATTAAGCTGAGCAAATTCTTGTGAGAACTATTTACTTTTATAAGCAAGCACTTATTAATCAAGAGGTTTTCCCTATATTTAATCAGTTGTTACAACTACTTTCTGGGTGAAGCAGTTTTTATTTCCCTCTCTATTCAGCAGTGAAGAAACTGACTCTAGGTCATCTAGACAGAACTAGACAAAGGAGAGAGGACATTTTTCTTAACTGTGGTTTAGGATCTTGTAACAACACAAGGGCTTCCTCAAAGAGCAAAGCAATTATGAAGACAATAAAATTGCCATGAAAGTACAATTTGTCCCCTCTGCCCTTCTTATTCCTCTGACAATTTCAATGCCCTGAAGTCTGAATCCATTTAGCAACACCCCCAGGGACCTCTGGTGTCTCCTCCTTTACCGTCCTTATCACTGGCCCCCGCATTATCGTCCCCGGACAGCATCCATGGAGGGACTCACCCTTGGCTCCTTTTTTGTTGCATTTCCAGAGGTTGCTTCTCTGGCAATGAGAGTATGGGGATGGGGTGTTTTAGGTGGGACTACCATGGTCGGGAGGCATACTAACACGTGTTTTGCTGAGTATACTAGTGTTGCAAGGTTAAATAAGTTTAACTAGAATCCTTTACTACATGATTTTTCAAAGCCCTCAATACTCACGTCTAAGTAGTGAACCTATGAGAGAGAGATAAAGTCCTAGCATTTTCCAAAGTCATGGGACACTAGGGTTCTGTGGACCGTGGATTGGGCAACATTGTAGTATAGGGTGCGGTGAGGCAGGAACTGAAAAGCACACAAAACACAAAACAGAAGAGCAATAAATTTACTTATAAAAATAGATCGTTATTTTTGTTTGATATATGATATGGTTGTTTCTCTAGGAAATTTAAGAAAATCAATTGAAAACCTGTATGACCAGCTGCAACAGAAATAGATAGAAATTAATAGCATTAGAACATGTCAGCAAAAACCAGTTAAAATTAATTGGAAGAATAGTATATTTAAATACCATTAAAATACTTAGGAATAAAATTGATTAGAAATGTGCTGGATCCATATGAAGAAAGTTAGAAAGTGTTCCTGAAGAAGATAAAGGAACAAATGAGGAGCATTTGTGAATGGTTGTGAAGATGTTAATTTCCTAAATTAAAATGTGGGTATTATATAGACATAACAATACCAGAAATTTAAAAGGAATTTAATTAAACAATTAGAAAAGCTAACTAAAAACTTTCTATTTTACACTGTATTTTTTGAAATAAAAGTGCATATTTATTATTTTTATAATGGGATAAAAATACATCCATAAAAATAAATGATAAATACAGTTAATAAATATTTAGAAAAGAAGCAATAGAAGGACTTAGCTTACCAGATTTGAATACAATATATAAAAAGACTATTAAAAATATAACAATGAAAATTTCGTGGTACTGACTCAAGACAAAAATAGACATACGCTCTGGAACACAAAATAGCTTAAAATGTAAATGAGGCATCACAAATCAATTAGAAAAGATATGAATTGTTCAGTTCAATAACTGGTGTTGAGAAAATTGGCTATTTTCAAAAGTAATAAATTTATAACCTCACTTAAAAGTGTCTATCAAGCTTTGAAAAAACTTGAAGAAAACAGAGAGCAAATGAATATGTATCTTTGAATAGGTAAGATATTCCCAAGTGGAAAGCAATGGAAGGAATTACATTATAAGTCAAAACATATAAATTTGATCATATAAAATTAAAAAATCTTCCACCTTCAAATACTGTGTAAACATGAAAAGGAAAACAAAAAATATTGATTATAATTTTTAATCATTTAAGCACTGATAAAAATGATTTAAGAAAATTCTAAGACCAGCTGGAGACCATTCTTTTAAGGGAAGTATCACCAGAATGGAAAAACAAACACCACACATACTCACCATTAAATTGGAACTAATTGATCAACACCTATGTCCACACATGGAAATAACATTCATCAGAAATCAAGCAGGTTGGGGGGAGGAGGGGATGGGTAAAATCACACCTAACGGGTACAATGCACACTATCTGGGTGATGGGCATGGTACAAAAGCAATTTATGTAACCAAATCGTTTGTACCCCCATAATATTCTGAAATAATAAAGAAAGAACAAAAGAAAGAAAGAGAGAAATCACAGAACTCAAAAACCATAAAAGAAAAGGTTGATACACTTGACTACATAATAATAAAGAATTTCTTCATGACACAAATCATCTAAACAACGTAAAAAGACAAATGAATTGGGTTGGGGAAAAGGATTAATATCAGATAAAAAGCAAATTTCCCTAAATGAATCATGTTTACAAACCAGTAAGAAAAAGACCAACAAGCCTTATAAAAATAAATGAAGAAGATGAACAGTTCACGGAAGAGCAAACACAAATACTTGTTGACATATAAAACGATGCTCAGCTTAAGTAATAATATGACAAATGCAAATCTAAACTCCACCATGATACCATTTTTACCTACAACATTAATAAAGTTTAATGATACATTTCATTGGTGAAAGTACAGGAAAACAAGCACTCTCATACATTGCTGGTAGAAGTATGAATTTTCTCTATATGAAAATATATACATCTTTTGATGCAGGACTTTATTCTACAGATGTATATGTGTGAAATTATTTACATATGAGGTTAGTCCTTGCAGTAGTTTTTATAACAGCCAAATATTAGAAAAAGCCTAAGTATGAATCAGTAGGTGACTGGTTAAATAAATGATGCTAAATTTATACAGTACAATACTAGGTAGCTATAAAAAGGAATGAGGAAGTGCTTTACTTACTGGAGACAGGAAAAATTTTCAATGTATATCTTTCTGTACATTTTGTATTTGTACCATGTGATCTATTACTCTTACAAAATTTTAATTTTTTCAGTGTGTGCTTATTTCGTGTTTCTTAATGGTGGGTACTTCAGAGTTTGTTCTATTGCCATTTCTTATACTTATGCTATACATTTCTTTTGTATCTATTTGGTAATTAATAAAACCTATTATAAATAAAATAAAATAAATTCCAAGACCTCATCAGAACAATGAACAAAGGACATGAAGATGGTAAATTCAGTGGGCAGAATTATAAATGGCTAAGAAACATACAAAAATTATATATATATATACCTTAGTATTAATCAAGGAAATGCACGATAAAACAATAATGAATTGCCAACTCTTGTTGGAAATTGGAAACCGTATGCTATCTGAGACAGAGAGAGGCAGCTGTCCCTCCCAAGCCTGTGCCCTCACTGCTCCATGGTGTAGAGCCGGGACGTGCTGAGTGGTCAGGGACTACAATTCCCAGTTACCCATGCAGTCAGCTGCTGCCTTGTGCCTGGGTTCTAGCCAGTGGAGTGTTGGTGGAACTGATGTAAGCCTTTTCTGGGTAGGGCCCATAAAAACCTCCCAGGCATCTCCTTTGCCCATTTATAAATGGGGTTTTTTGATTTTTTCTTGTTAATTCTTTTGAGTTCTAGGTAGATTCTTGTTATCAGACCTTTGTCGGAGGTGTAAAGAGCAAATATTTTCTCCCATTTTGTGGGTAGTCTATTTGCTCTAGTGATAGTTTCTTTGGCTGTGCAGAAGCTTTTTAATTTGATCAGGTCCCATTTGTTTATTTTTGTAGCTGCATTGATTGCATTGGGGGTCTTCTTCAAGAATTCTTTGCCTAGACCGATGTCTGAGAGGGTCTTCCCAACATCCCCTTCTAGGATTCTTAAGGTTTCCTTCCTTAGGTTTAGGTCTGTTAACCATCTTGAGTGTATTTTTGTGAGAGGTGAGAGGTAGGGATCCAGTTTCATTTTTCTGCATGTAGCTATCCAGTTTTTCCAGCACCATTTATTGAAAAGAGATTCTTTTCCCCAATGTATTAAAAAAAATATAAAAAAATGTTCATCATCTCTAATCATTAGAGAAATGCAAATCAAAACCACAATGAGATACCACCTAACCCCAGTGAGATTGACCTCTATCAAAAATCCCAAAACAACAAATGCTGGCGAGGATGCGGAGAGACAGGAACACTTTACACTGCTGGCGGAACTGCAAATTGGTGCAACCTTTGTGGAAAAGAATTTGGAGATTCTTCAAAGAACTAAAAATAGAATTACCATTTGATCCAGCAATAGCATTATTGGGCATCTACCCAAAAGAGCATAAGACATTCTATGATAAAGACGTCTGCACCCGAATGTTTATGGCAGCACAATTCACTATTGCTAGGTCATGGAAACAACCCAAGTGCCTGTCAATTCATGATTGGATTGTTAAAATTTGGTATATGTTCACAATGGAATATTACTCAATTTTAAGAAACGACAGTGAGCGAGCACCGCTTATATTATCCTGGATTAAGCTTGAGCCCATTATTCAAAGTGAGGTGACACAAGACCCAAAGAATGGGCCCCACTTGTACTCGCCATCAAATTGGTATTAACTGATACTGATTAACCATACTTATTAACACTATGGTGCTCAAATGGTGGGAGTGTTCACTAGGGATTTGGGGGGTGGGGGGCAAACCCATGTCTGAGCAACATGGTGGGCACTGTGGAGGGGTGGGACATGCTTGAAAAGTAGTTGAGGAGTGGAATTAGGGGTCCCAATAGGGGAAGGAATTCCTCAAAAACTGATTTATGTGATTAACTGTACATCTCGGTAAATTCACTGAAAATCATTTAATTGTACACTTAAAGTGGAGTAAAGGCATGATATGTAAAGTATACTTCAATACAGAAAAAAAATAAAGATATAATCATGGCATAAATATAATGTTATTTTCCATATTCTGTTATTTTTAGTTTACATTATATCATGAGAAGTTTTCAAATATTGTTATACAGTCATTGGAAACGTTATTTTAATGACTTCATTATGTTCTATTTATTGAAAGTGCATAGTTTACTTAAATATAAGACATTTAGTCTATTATTTTGTTATTATAAATGACATTACGGTAAACATTTTCCTGAATATAATTTTTTTCTTCATTTGGATTAGACTATTTCTCTGAGATGAATACCTATGAGTAGAATTATTGGGTCAGAAAGTATGTACCTTTTTATTACTCTTGGTACATATTACCAATTTGCTCTCCAGTAGGATCATTCTAATTTATACTTTCTTAAACAGTGTGTGAGATAAAGATTTTACTATAGCCTTGACAGCATGAGGTATTGTAACTTTAAAAATATTTTTTGTTAAAAAATAGGTATCATGTGGTATCTGACTGTAGTTTTCTTTTTTTTTTTTTATAGATGATTTGGTGGGTTTGAACTCCTTTTCATTGTCTTGTTCATTCATTATATATCACACAGTGAGAGTTGACTTTTCACATTCGTCTGTTGGGCTTTAAGGTGCATTTTACACTCTCAGGGGATAACCACTCCTCTTACTCTCAGTTCACCATCTTTGGTGGCACTGGGAATGCTCCCCTGGGCCTGATTGGGCACCAAATGAAATGCTTTCTCTAAATAATAAGGCCCCTCCCCTTTTTTTTGAGACAGAGTCTCACTCTGTTGTCCTGGCTAGAGTGTTATGGCATCAGCCTAGCTCACAGCAACCTCAAACTCCTAGGCTCAGGCGATCCTCCTGCCTCAGCCTCCCAAGTAGCTGGGACTACAGGCATGCACCACCATGTCCAGCTAATTTTTTTTTCTCTATATATTTTTAGTTGTCCATATAATTTCTTTCTATTTTTAGTAGAGATGGGGTCTTGCTCTTGCTCAGGCTGTCTCAAACTCCTGAGCTCAAACGATCTGCCCACCTTGGCCTCCCAGAGTGCTAGGATTACAGGCATGAGCCACCGCACCTGGCCAATAAGGCCCTTTTTAAAGTGCCCAGTCAAAGATGGGTCCCAGTGAAAGTCAGAGATACACATCTAGATATTGTTGATATAGTCTCACCGGGGTTTATCGATGCTCTGATCTCCTCCCCTCTTGTTTTATCCCCGCTGGGATTGATGTCACTTCTCACAAAGCATGAGGAGCTCTGCACATCAAGGGCATGAATTAGGCCATTATACCAGAGGGGGGTCTCTTTTCCAAGATTCCTCTAAATTCCTCAATTCCAAGATTCTGCAGAGGAGAGAAGGGCCCCAGGACCTCCTCCACTTAGAAAGAGATATTCCTCTCACCCTCAGAGGAAGCTATGCTCTCCCATGAGGCCTTAGGAAAGGAAGTGACATTGGCTTTGCCTCCTGGCCAGAAGGAGTTCTCTCAAACAGGACACACACTGGGGCCACCAGTTTCAATTGTTTTTATTTTTTTATTTTGTTTTGTTTCATTTTTCAGTTTTGATGGATGTTTTGGGCAGATGTCATCCAATAGCTGAATTTGCTTCCCTTTAAGAACTTAAGGGAAAGATTTGTTTTAGGTGTTCAGGACCCTGAGTAGCAGCTGTCTACTCCCTATCTATAAATATCATTGGGCACCTCATTTTGATGCTTCCAAAATATAGTAGTCACTCAGTCATAGATGCACATTGCTTAGCACCTATTGTATTAGTATATATATAGTGTCGTGCTAAGCATTGGTGTAGGGTGGGAGGTGGGCATAGACAAACACTTGCTTGGGCTAGGCACTTAGCTCATACTGGCTCACTTAAGCCCCACAATATTATGAGATATGTTTTATAATTCCATTTTATAGATGAAGAAACTGAGGTTCAGGAATGTAAAGGCATTTATCCATGATCACATAGTTATGAGTTGCTATTCCTGCTTCTAGTTTCAATTCCCTGAACCCATTCATTGACCTGAAACAAGGGTAAAATTCCAAAAATGCAAATGTGACATTCAGAAATTCAATGCAAACCTCCACTGACAAAATACTGTTTAAACTCCCTTATGTGATCATGCTGCCCCGCCTGCCTCTACAGCCTCCGAGCTTGCCACGACTCCCCTTGGAGTCCAGGTTCCAGCCAGACTGATCTTATTCCTCAGTACATCATGCTGTCCTTTTGCCTCCATGTCTTCTTTTCAAAAATATTTTATTTTTCTAAGCTTTATCAAGGTATAATTTACAAATAAAAATTATATATATTTATGATGTCCAATGTGATGTTTTAGTACATGCATACATTGTGAAATGATTAAATAAAGCTAAGTGACATATCAATCCCTCACATACTTATTATTTTCTTGCCATGAGAACATTTAAGATCCATTTTCATAGTAATTCCAAGTAAAATTATTGTCACCATGCTGTACAATAGATCTGTAGAACTTATTTCTCCTGTCCAGCTGAAACTTTGTACGTTTTGATCAACATGTCCCCATCCCCCCACCACATCCTCAGCTATTGGCAACCACTATTCTACTCTGTTTCTATGAGTTCAACTTTTTAAGATTCCACATATAAATGAGACAATGAGTATTTGTCTTTCTGTGCCTGACTTATTTCACTTAGCATAATGTCCTTCAGGTTCATCTATGCTGTCACAAATGACAGGATTTCCTTCTTTTTAAAGGCTGAGTAGTATTCGATTGTGTATAGATACCGCATTTTTCTTATCCCTTCATCTGTTAATGAGCATCTTAGGTTGACTGCATATTTCAGCTATCTTGAATAATGCTGCAATGGACATGAATGTGCAGTTATCTCTTCAACATACAGATTTCATTTTCTTTGGATGTATATCCAGAAGTGGGATTGCTGGATCATATGTTAATTCTATATTTAATTTTTTGAGGAAACTCCATACCATTTTCCATAATGGCTGTACCAATTTACATTCCTGCTAACAGTGTACAAGCATTCCCTTTTCTCCACATCCTCACCAACACTCATTGTCTTTTGTGTTTTTGCTAATAGCCATTCTAGTATGTGTGAGGTGAGGTCTCATCGTGGTATTCTAAGTCTTCTTGCATGCTGTTCCCTTTGCCTGCCACATCCTTACTGTCACAATCCTTCCTTGGTTAGCTACCTCCCACTCTGGGTTCAAATATTGGTGATGCAAGATTACTTCCATCTGTAGACTGAAGTAATTATGAGGCGCCACGATTACAAAGTGATGCAAGGTTACTTCCATCTGTAAGCCTTCTCTGACCCCCTAGATTGGTTTAGATGCCATTTTTCTGTGCTTCTATAATATTTCCCCTACCATAGTTCTTTTGCTACCATCCTATAATTGTTTATTTCCTCACTGAACTATGAGCTCCTCGAAGATGAGAACTGTGTCCCATTCACCATTGTAGCCCCAGCATCAAATCATAGTGCATGGCACAGAGTAGATAACCAATAAACACACTTGAATATATTAATAAATGAACAGAATCAGAAGAGACCACAGAGCTGGCAAATAGCTGGTGGTCTAAGAGGTCAGGGTTTTAAAAATTGTTCTTTTTTGTAGATATTTAGAACTGCTGGATATTCCTGTTCAGCATTCATTGGACGACTGGTGGAATAAATAATAAGGGGTCGGGCGCGGTGGCTCACGCCTGTAATCCTAGCACTCTGGGAGGGGCTGAGGCGGGTGGATTGTTTGAGCTCAGGAGTTCAAAACCAGCCTGAGCAAGAGCGAGACCCCGTCTCTACTAAAATTAGAAAGAAATTAATTGACCAACTAAAAATATATAGAAAAAATTAGCCGGGCATGGCGGCGCATGCCTGTAGTCCCAGCTACTCGGGAGGCTGAGGCAGAAGGATCGCTTGAGCCCAGGAGTTTGAGGTTGCTGTGAGCTAGGCTGATGCCACGGCACTCTAGCCAGGGCAACAGAGTGAGACTCTGTCTCAAAAAAACCCCCAAAACCAAAAAAAACACAAACAAACAAAAACAAT
>CAUYRT010020277.1:0-17920 GCA_963574885.1 Lepilemur ruficaudatus
TCATATCATCCCATTCTCTATCTCTTTAATGGACATTTGTTATTGTTTTCGGAAATGCAGCAAGAGAAACTGTTTCCAGTGTTTGGGGAATTTCCTAATCCATGAGCCTTGATGAGAGGCAGAATTGCTTCCTTGATAGAAACTACAACCGCCAGTTACTTTTTCAACCTCCCTTCAATTAAGGGAATGGGCACAGGATCTAGATTTTGCCTATCAGATGTATTTGCCCAGGTTTTGATAAGAGTTAGCCATCCAGAGAAGGGGAATTTGGTGGGAGAAACTCCTGCAGGAAGAAGGAATTCCTGGGTAACAATGGCAGCAGTGAGAGCCGTGGCGTCTGGGACTCTGTTCCCACGGTGTCGGTAGTTTAAGCTGCTGCACATTGGTACTCACTAGCAATAGCAATAGTTCCCCAAGGATGATTCTGTGGACAGATTTGGGGCACTGTCCTGGGCCACATAACTGTCAACCTAGTTCCCCAGCCCTACTAGTGATTCTTAGTGACCCAATTACCTTGAGTTTTGTTGATAGCTGGTAAGATCCCTGACTGACATACCGTTTCCTCTACTTGTCAAATTCTTTCTAGCCAATAAAACTGAAGACCCTATTCTATTTTACTTCACATCTCCAGCACTTGAAACAGTATCTGGCAAGTAGCAAGTACTTGGCAAATATTAATTCAATTGATAGAATTGGCCAGTCTAGGCTGGAATACAAAATTCTATTTCATCCTTAACCTCCTTGGGAACTCTAGCCCTACAGAAAAGGCATTCTTGAGTTTCAATTCTGATTTGGCAGCAGGAATTAGACTTTCCCACTAACTGGGTTTTGGCTCTAACACAGGGCCCAAAAGTGGGGAAGGGAGGAAGGTGGAAACTGGGGAGGAAATTCTTGAAGCAATAGCTCCTCGGAACTCCTGCTGGTGTTTTAGCAGGAATCAAAGTGGTGGCTCCTAGGAACTTCAGCACGGGAATCTAAGGGAAAACAGTCATGAGAAGACAGGCAGTAGAACAGTGGTTCTCTCTCCCATAAGAGTTTGTTCAGGGTGAGCATTCAAGGTGGTTATAGCAAGTCTAATCGATTATTTTATTTATTTTTATTTTTATTATTTTAGAGACAGGGTCTCACTCTGTCACCCAGGCTGGAGTACAGTGGTACAATCAGAGCTCACTGTGGCCTCAAACTCCTGGCTTCCCAAAGCACTGAGATTACAGGCATGAGCCACCATGCCTGGCTTTATTAGTAATGTTAGTAAATATTCTAGTGCCAGGTAGAATGGCAGGTTTCAAATGAGAAAGTAGAAATTTGGGGAAATTGAGGTGGCAGGAACCTACCTGGTCATTGAAGAAGCAGAGGTTGGGTCTGGTTCTCTTGCTTTCCTAAGGGAACTTTTCAAGTGTACAGGTCTCTCCTAAGTATAAGTATGGAGGAGAGACGGTGTTCAGCATTACAGGGGTGTGGATTGCTTGTTAGCATTAAGGCTAGCCACCTTTTATGAAGCATGTACTTTGTGCCTTGCACTACAATAAGTAATTTGCATTTGGCAAATACAATAATTTGTGTTATCTCATTTTAATCATCATACCTCTCTTGAGGTATGAGACGTAGCTGTTGCTATCTACCAACCTTGCTAAAAACCCTGTTTTCCCTATTATAAAGATAATGCACGAACACTAAAAAAAAAGAAAGAAAGAAAGTGACCTTATCACCTATAAAACTAGAACCCTATAAGCCAGTATTTCTGGTGGCTTTGTAGGCATCGACTCCATATGTAAAATCAACATTAAATCCTTAAATGTTACTTGTCATATCTAATTTAAATTGTATTATTTCCAAAAATGAAAAAAAGATAATGTATCTTCACACATATACGTTTTTTCCCTTCTGTTAAATTCTTTGGATAAATTTTCAGAAGTGGAATTACTAAGTCAAAGAATATAAAGAATTAAAGCCACCAATAACTTCTTTTTATTTCTATGTGGAGGACTTGTCTGCTCCCTTTCTTTGTATTTAACTTGTCTATGGAAGTCTTCTATTTCCTGATGCCCTGCCCAGCCTAGAATCTGACAGACAGTAAATGCTCAGTAAATATTTATTGCATGACTGTTACATATATGTCGAGTATTTGATCTAAAAAACCACCTAAGTTGGCTGGGCACGTTGGCTCATGCCTGTAATCCTAGCACTCTGGAAAGTTGAGGCCAGAGGATTGCTTGAGCTCAGGAGTTTGAGACCAGCCTGAGCAAGAGCCAGATCCCATCTCTACTAAAAAACAAATACCAAAAATTGAAAAATTAGCCGGGCATCATGGTGCACGTCTGTAGTCCCAGCTACTCGGGAGCCTGAGGCAAGAGAATCACTTGAGCCCAGGAGTTTGAGGTTGCAGTGAGCTATGATAACGCCACTACACTATACCCAAGGCAACAGAGCAAGACTCTGTCTAAAAAAAAAAAAAAAAAAAGACCACCCCCCAAAAATGATTAGTTTTGCCTTTGATGGAGATTCCCAGGATGAAGCTTTACAGAATTGCCTTATTTTAATTGAGGTCATTCATTCATTCATCTATACTTTGTCCTCTTGCAAAGAAGATTTTAAGATGGCTTAGAAAATTGCAAAAATATGCTGGGTGCAGTGGCATGCACCTATAGTTCCAGCTATTCAGAAGGCTGAGGCAGGAGGATTGTATGAGACCTGGAGTTCAAGACCAGCCTAGGCAACATAGCAAGAACTTATCTTTAAAAAAAAAAAAAAGAAAGAAAGAAAGTTGCAAAAATAAGTAGCAAGACAAAATATATTACATGTGAAAAAGGTAAAACAAAAGGAATATAAAGGTACTAAAGTAAAATAGAGCCAGAAATGAAAATATTTCACAACATGCATACCGTGAAGTTTTATACACAGTCCAAAAAAAGATGACAAAGTCATGGTGGCAATAAGATTTGCCATGTTCATAGGTAAAAACAGCCTGTTTACATATGAAAATCACCACCTTTTCTGAAGATAAGACCTGACATAAATTTGTCAGAGAGCAAACTTTATGAATAGTGTTACCTTCAACAACATATTTTTTATAGTAAGCATGGAGAAAAATTTTGAAGTTCTATTTCTTTTTTTTTTTTAATTTCAGCATATCATGGGGGTACAAATGTTAAGGTTATGTATATTGCCATTACCCCCCTCCACCCTCGAGTCAGAGCTTCAAGCATGACCATCTGAAGTTCTATTTCTTACAATGCCTATAATAAAACCTGAAAACATTATAGCCAAACACAATCCAATAAATACAATTTAAAAATTATTATTATGCTACCCAGAAGTTTAGCAACTTTGTCTTGATTTTATTTGATCCATGGAAAAATTTTATTTAAAGGGTCTAGTATAAAAGTTGTTTGTTTGTTTGTTTGTTTTTTGAGACAGAGTCTCACTCTGTTGCCTGGGCTAGAGTGCCATGGCATCAGCCTAGCTCACAGCAACCTTGAACTCCTGGGCTCAAGCAATCCTTCTGCCTCAGCCTCCCAAGTAACTGGGACTACAGGCATGTGCCACCATGCCCAGCTAATATTTTCTATTTTTTAGTAGAGACAGGGTCTTGCTCTTGCTCAGGCTGATCTTGAACTCCTGAGCTCAAATGATCCGCCAAACTCGGCCTCCCAGAATGCTAGGATTACAGGCTTGAGCCACCGCACCTGACCAAAAAATTCTTAATCTGAGATTCACAGACAACGTTTGGGATATTCTAAATTCTCTGAAATTGTATGCAAAAATATTGTGGCCATGAGTTGATGCCTTTTCCTGGGAAAAAGTCCAGAGCAGTAGTTCTCAAGTTCAACTACACATTAGAATTACCTAGGAGGTCAAGGTGGGCGGATCACTCAAGGTCAGGAGTTTGAGACCAGTCTGAGCAAGAGCGAGACCCCATCTCTACTAAAAATAGAAAGAAATTAATTGGCCAACTAAAAGTACATAGAAAAAAATTAGCTGGGCATTTTGGCGCAGGCCTATAGTCTCAGCTACTCGGGAGGCTGAGGCAGGAGGATCGCTTGAACCTAGGAGTTTGAGGTTGCTGTGAGCTAGGTTGACCCCACGGCACTCTAGCCTGGGCAACAGAGTGAGACAACTGTCTCAAAAGAAAAAGAAAAAAGAAAAAAAAGAATTACCTAGGGAGGGCCCTTTTGTTACAACAAGGGTGTCCATCTATGGAGAATGTATCTAGCTCTTGCTCTGTAAACCTGTCTTGTCCTCGTTGATAAACTTCATTTCACACTTGCCGTGCTTTTGGAAAAAAAAAAAAATAGAATTACCTAGGGAGATTTTAAAAAAAAAATACCAATGCCAGGGACCATAGATATCCTGACATAATCGATCTGGGGCAGCCCAGGTATGGGCATTTTTTTAAAAGCTCACCAAGTAATTCTAATGTGCAAAGTTAATATGAATACAAAACACCTAAGGATTTTGTTAAAAGCAGTTACTAATTCAATGTATCTGGGTTTAGGCCTGGAGAATCTGCATTTCTTATAAGATAATGCCACTGCTGATTTTCAGAACATACTTTGGATGGTAAGGCTCTACAGCAGTGATATTCAAAGGGAAAGTGGCTGATATTCATAACAAGATGTTATTTGCCTTTTTTCTTGCTTTCTTTTTTGTTTTTTTGGAGACAAGGTCTCCCTCTGTTGCCCAGGCTAGAGTGCAGGGGCGTCATCATAGCTTACTGCAACCTCACATTCCTGGATTCAAGTGATCCTCCTGCCTCGGCCTCCCAAAGTGCTAGGATTATAGGCATGAGCCACTCCACCCTGCCTGCCTTTTTCACTGTATGGACATTTGCACTAATGGTGGTTAAAACTGCTGGTGCCTTAGCAGGAAACAAGGTGGTGGCACCAAACCCTACAATTACTCATTGTAGTATTCTTTACTGCCATCCACTTGCAATTAAAAAAATAAATAAAAAGATGCAGTCTTAGTCAAAAATATCCTTGATGAAATAGAAAAAATATTAATTGCCTTAAATTTTAATCCCTCAGCACTTACGTTTTTAATTATTTGGTATGACAAAATGGGAGGTATGCATTAAGCACTTATGCTGTGTCAAAGAATGAATAATTGTCTTGAGAAAAAACATTTGTATGGTTCGTTGAGCTATTTAATATGAGCTGATTAGCTGTCTTTCTCATTGGTCACCACTTTAACTTAAAAAAAATGACTAATGGACAAACTATGGCTATTCAGACTTGTGTATTTGGCTGAAATTTTCCCAAAAATGAATACAGTGAGCTTTATTCATTTAAGGAATTACTTTAAGGAAAATAACTGATAGTGTTTCTTGCCAATGATAAAATTTGAATTTTCAAACAAAAATTCAAATTTTAGAAAAAAACTTGTATCCACCACCATGAGCCCGACAGCTTCCCAATACTTAAAAGACTTTCCTGATGAAAATAATAAATGTGATTTTTTTGATATTGTATAATGAAATGCGCCAAGATGTGGAAGATCTGCATAACTTGGGGAACCAATATTTTTCATATGACCAGTGCATATATTAAATCATACATGGTAAAAGATCCATTAAAAAAGCAAGATAGACCAATGGATTTTAATGAAACAAAGAACAAAACATCCATTGATATGGTTTCAGATTCTACATTGCAACTAATCTTTAAGAAATCACCACTTGTTGAGTTTCCATGTAGTATCAAAGAATAACCACAATTATCTGAAAAGTTCTTAGAAAACATTCAATTACGTATCTGTGTGAGGACAGGTTTTCTTCATATACTTCAAAGAAAACAACATATTGCAATAGGTTGAATGCTGATGTATACATGAGAATCCAGCTACATAGACATTAAAGAATTTGTAAAACATTGACGCTCTTTTGATTATATTTTCTGTTGTTTTTGAAAATATAGTTGTTTTTCATAAAACTATATAATTTATATTAACATGGAATAAGTTTATTGTTATTTTGTTTTAATTTCTAATATAGTAATTGATAATATACATCTCCTACATAAACAAAAGCTCACTAATTTTTAACACTTTTTGGTGTGAGAACTACTGCTCTAGAATTTTCATTAGATTTCAAAGAGACCCAAGACCTCAAAATGGTCAAGAACCACAAAACTTTAAAAAGGAATGGGAGGCCGGGTGGGGTGGCTCACGCCTGTAATCCTAGCACTCTGGGAGGCCGAGGCGGGCAGATCGCTCAAGGTCAGGAGTTTGAAACCAGCCTGAGCAAGAGTGAGACCCTGTCTCTACTAAAAATAAAAAGAAATTAATTGGCCAACTAAAAATATATAGAAAACTTAGCTGGACATGGTGGCACATGGCTGTAGTACCAGCTACTCGGGAGGCTGAGGCAGAAGGATCACTTGAGCCCTGGAGTTTGAGGTTGCTGTGAGCTAGGCTGATGCCACAGCACTCACTCTAGCCCCAGCAACAGAGTGAGACCGTCTCTCTCAAAAAAAAAAAAAAAAAAAGGAATGGGAGCCAGACATGGTGGCTCATGCTTGTACTCCTAGTGCTTTGGGAAGCCAAGGTGGGAAGACTGCTAGAGACGAGGAGTTCAAGACCAGTCTGGGCAACATAGCAAGACCCTGTCTCTACAAAAACTAAATTTAAAAAATTTAAAAAACGAAAAGGAATGGATACACTGCCTCCATGTTCTCCATGAAGGTTATTTTTATCAGTTCAGTTTTTGAAAAGCATGGAATGGCAGTGAGTTCTAGATTCTATTTCTGACCAGAACTTGGGTACAAGTACTGTACAAGTACTGTACTTGGGTACAGTTCTGTGCTGCCAATTAACTGCCAAACCTTAATATTAATGGATTCAAAACAACTCTTAGAGGTTGGTCCGAGCACAGTGGTGTTTATAACTAATTGATCACAACCAGTTACAGATGCTTTTCTTTCTTCTCCACTCCCACTGCTTCACTTGACCAGCCCTTAAAAAATAAATTAATTAAATTAAATTAAAAAACAACTCTTAGAGCCTCAAATCCCAATTCTTTTTTTGTTTGTTTGTTTGCCAATTCTTTAATACAATATATGAAGTATCCTGTATAAACTGTGCTTTACAAGAATTAACTAATTTAATTTGTGACAACTCTATGTGGTAGGTACTCTTATTATCTGTGATTTGTGCATTTTGTTGAATGAATAAACAAGCGAATATATAAGTAAACAAAATGAAGTAAATTTTTTTTACCTACATACAAATCCAATTTAGAAAAGAGCAGCATTTTCAGTATAGCTCTACTCATCCAATTAATGATGCTGTTTTCTTTTTCCTCATCATTTTACCAATCTGCAGTTTTCTTCTGTGTTTTTGCTGCCACCTGGCCTCTTCTCTGTTTTATCTCCTCCAAAGTCTCACAGTTAATTCCTTTCCTTCATGGGATTTGAAATCTTCTCTTTCCTCTAAATCTTCATGCACCTTTTGAAAATAAACACAAACATCACAGTCTTTATCAACTAGCCCCACCTTGCTTATTGCACCCCAGCTCTCATGCTTCCCAATAGGGTTCACCCTTCAGGCAGATCTCCTCACCATCTCCCAATAATAACAAGAACTAACCTTCACTAATAATAACAAGAACTAACCTTCACTGAGTAATTACTATGTGCTGCATGCTTTACTGCATGACCTTACTTAGTCTTCATTGGATAGCTACAGTACTATTTTTATCATCCCTGTTTTACAGGGATGGGAAACAGAGGTTAACAGAACTAAAATAACTTGTGCAACTCTCACAGTTAGATAATGGGAGAGCCAGGATTTGATTTAAACCTGTGTCTTTTCTTCTCACAGTTTTAATTAGACATAATTTACAAATCATAAAAATTCACCTATTGTAAGTATACAGCTCAATGATTTTTAGTAAATTTATAGAATTGTGCAACCATCACCATAATTCAGTTCTTAGAATATTTTCCTCATTCCAAAAAGTTCCCTTGTGCTCATTTGCAGTCAATTCCTGCTCCCACCCTTAGTCCCAGACAACTACTAATCAGCTTTCTGTCTCTATAGAATGCCTTTTGTGGAACTTATATAAATGGAATCCTACATTGCATGTAAATGGAATCTTTGTGTCTGGCTTCTTCCTCTTAGCATGGTGTTTTTGAAGTTTATCCATGTTGTATGGTGTGTCAGTAGTTCATGCCTTCTCCTTGCTGAACAGTGTTCTGTTGTATGCATATACCATGTTTTGTTTATCCTTTCACCAGATGATGTACGTTTGGGTTGTTTCCACTTTTTGGCTGTTATGAATGATGCTGTTATAAACATGCACATACAAGTTTCTGTGTGGACATATATTTTCATTTCTCTTGGGCAATCCTTAGGGGTGAAGTTGCTGAGTCATATAAGTTTATGCTGAAATTTTTAAGAAACTCCCAAACTGGTTTCCAAAGTGGCTGTATCATTTTATATTCTCACCAACAATGCATAAAGGTTCTAATATCTCCACACTATCATAAACACTTGGCATTGTTAGTCTTTTTAATTATAACCATCCTACTGAGTGTGAAGTGGTATCTCATTGTGGTTTTAATTGGCATTTCCCTAGTGACTAATGATGTTGAGCATTTTTTCTTACATTTGCTAGTCATCCATGTATCTTCTTTGGTGAGAACTCATAACTACAAATTTAATGCCACTCAACCAATGCATCCCAAACATGTCATATTCATTCCTGCTTCTCTGCTTTTAAGTATGCTCTTCCTATAACCTAAAATTCCGTGTTATTTTATGATCCCAAATTTACAATTTTCAAAAATCCAGCGGCAGATTTTCATCCCCTGTGAGAGTTATCCTGGCCCAAACTTTTACACTTCCTTGCTCTCACAGTATTCTACACATAGCAAGAACTCAATAAATGTCAGTTAAGTTTATGGATAAACTTTGCCCCAGTTAAAACATATGAATTCTATTCCGGTGAGCAGAACAGATCCTCAACAAATATTTCTTGAAAATTTATCCTGTGGAAGATACAAAGATGAATAAAGCAAAATAAAGTATAAAAATGTGTATCATCTAATATGATGCATAGATATGGGCCCTGCTGTGGTTTGAATATGTCCCCTCAAAAAGCACATGTTGGAAACTTAATCCCCAATGCAACAATGTTGGGAGGTGGGACCCTAATGGGGGTGTTTGGGTCATGAGGGCTCTACCCTCATGAATGATTAATGCCGATTAAAAAGGGCTTGAGGCTGTGAGTTCAACTGCTTGCTGTTGCACACTCTCTTGCTCTTTGCCTTTCTCTTTCTGCCGTGGCATGACGCAGCAAGAACGCCCTCACCAGGTGTGGGCCCCTCAACCTTGGACTTCCCAGTCTCCAGAACTATAAGAAATAAATTTTTTTTCTTTATACACTACCCAGTCTGTTGTTACTCTTCTGTTATAGCAACACAAAATGTACTAAGACAGGCCCAAATAATGCAGAAGTATATCCTCTGCAATTATATCACCACTTCAGGCCTAAATAAGACCCAAAGGCCTAGTATCCATTTATCCATTAATTTCTTTTAACAAATTGTAATTGCTATTGTTAAAGGGAAGATGGAATTAAATAAGATATGATCCTTCCACTTGCTCAAAGCAAGATGAAGAGAAGTGACAGGTAATCAAATAATTTTAATACAATGATAATAAAGGTAGCATCACTGTGGTACCACAGAAAAATGTCATCACAATGTCAGAAAAGAGATGACTTTGATTTGGTTCTTTAAGAAAGAATATTAGCTAAGTGAAATGTAAAAAACCCAGCTCTGGGTTTCCCTCACCACAAACTGTCAAAAACCTCAACCAATTTTAGACTCAGTAAAATAATCAGGGCACAAAAAAATCTGCTGGACTGATCTGAGTTCCTGGGGTTATCGGTCCAATGTCAACAGCAGCACTTACCCCACCTTTCCCTTCTTCTGGACTCATTTCCAGGCATTACCCTGAGTTTTTAAGAAACTTAAACAATTTTCGAA
Organism: Lepilemur ruficaudatus; assembly: GCA_963574885.1. Taxonomy (NCBI): domain Eukaryota; kingdom Metazoa; phylum Chordata; class Mammalia; order Primates; family Lepilemuridae; genus Lepilemur; species Lepilemur ruficaudatus. The sequence continues at coordinate 9,990 of CAUYRT010020277.1, forward strand.
ATCAGCAAACATAGGAGGGTATGAGATGAGGACTAGTCAAGAAGTAAACCTCTTGAAAAAAGCTGTCTTTAAGCAATCTGATCTCTTCAAGCCTGGAGGAGAGCCCAAGACCTGTAGGCTCTGTAGTGTAAATAAGGTTAATTATTTTCACATGAGACATTAGGTTTTTCGACCCCAAAGTTCTGGCCCACTGGTATTGCTCAATTGCTGTTTACTTATAGCCTATGCTGATTTTTATTTAAACCTCTCTTGGAGGGCTTAATCTGGAAAACAAAAGTGGATGATGGCCAAGGAAACAGGGAAAGTGTGAATAGTAATATTAGTCTTGGGAATTGTTAATCTGAGTAACTCTAAACAGGAAGCTGTTTCTGCCACCATTAACCTAGTGTAATGAAAGACATTTAGATCTCATTCATAATTGGAATCCTGACTCTGAAATATTTGTTCCAACTGTACTAAATTAAATATCTTTATCAGAAAAATAATCCAGCTTTAATTTTTTATTGAAAATTAAAGGAAGTATGTAGCAACCCCTGATTACCAGTTTGCTGATGGTGATGATAATGCTAACACCAGTAGTACTAACTTACATTTATTGAGCATTTTCTATGTTCCAGGCAGTGTTTCAAAGTGCTTTGTATGATAATGATTATTTGTTGAATTTCTAAATGTCAGTTTCTGATATTAACTCTGTTCAGCACTGCGTCCATATGAGAGACCAGTAGATTGCCATTTGTCTTAGCTCAAGCTGCTATAACAAAATACCATGCACTGGGAGGCCTAAACAATAGGGTATTTATTTCTCACAGTTCTAAAGAGTGGGAAGTCCAAGACCAGGGTGTCAGCATGATCAGCTTCTAGGTGAGGGCTTTCTTCCTGGCTTGCAGATGGCCAAGTTCTAGCTGTGTCTTCACATGGGAAGACAGAGAGACAGAGTCTGGTCTCTTCTTCTTCCTAAAAGGACGCTAGTCCCAACATGAGGACCCTACTTGCATGACCTCATCTAACCCAAATTACCTCCCCAAAGGCCCCACCTTCAAATACTGTCACATTGAGGATTAGGGCTTCAACATAAGAGTTTTCTGCAGGGCGCAAACATTCAGCCCATAACACCATTCTAGGAATTGGTTTTCCAACTTGGTGGCACATTAATCATTTAGGAAGACTTTTAAAAATATCAGTGCCTGTATGAGACCAATATGAATAAATCAGAATATCTGGAGGTAGAGCCCAGCTCTGAATAATAAAATAAAGGAGAGTTTACAAAGGGTAACATTCTCATTTTTCCTAAGTAAAGAGCAACTTTCTTAAAGCCCTAAAGTCAGCCCAAGAAACCCTGATTTCACTCAATTTTTGCTTCATTCCTGGGTTTCTCCGTTTTTCTATATGGAAAGAAAATGCAAAGAGAAGCTTCTCTGAGGATTTCTATGGCTTTTAAAGAAAATACGTATCTGAAGTGTAATTAACAGCATTCGCCTTTCCTTAGAGTCCTATCAGATCTCTTATTACAAGTTTCTGTAACAACTTCTGGATTTCTTTTGAAGATACTGCCATGGATTTACTAATTCAATTATGTATTGATAGTATACAGGTGTCAAGAGCTGTGCTGGGTGGTGAGGATTTAAAGAAGAAAACACATCTCTTATCCCTAAAGAATTCACCCTCCGAGGTAGGAGACCCACACAAATAACAGAGATAAAATGTGAGAAATTTATGTAAAAGTATTGTGAAAGGCTCTGAGAATGCATATAAGGGAGCAGTTAACTGTGGGCTATTGGGGAAACTGAAGAGGAAATGTGCCTGCCCTTCGAGCCCAGTTTTAAGGACAAGATGACAATAAAGGATAGGAAGTGGGCAGAGTCAGGGCATTTCTGGCAAAGGAATAGTGTGAACAATGGATTGGAGGTATGACAGAATAAGTGGTCCAGTGTCACTCAAATGTAGGGCATTTAAGGAGATTATAGAAAATGAAAATAGGATAGTAATTTCTATCCTGTTTTAAGGAGGTAGAGATTAGAAGAAGTATAAAGAAAGTCGTATAGCTCTGAAACATACATAGATTTTGCAGAATGAGAGAGTTCACTAGGAATAATGATATCAGCTACCATTTATGAGCATTTACTATGTGCCAGGTACTCTTGCTAGATTTATAATCATATAAATGAACTAAGCAGCCATAGTCTCTGTTCTTAATGAAGCCTACAATCTAGTAGAGGAGGCAGACAACAAATTGGTATATTCTGAAAATATATAACACTATCATTGGGATAAATGCTATGAAAAAACAAATGATACCATGAGAAAGAATAATGGTTAGAGATGATGGCCAAGCTAGAGAGGTGGGATGGCCTCATATCAAGATCTGAAGGATGAGAAGTCAACCATGACAAGAGCAGAAGAAAGAGCTAAAGCCTTAAGGCAGGATAGAATCTTTCCAGGTTCAGGAATTGAAGAGGCCAGTATGGCTGGAACACAACAAGAGAGAGTGGCATAGATGAGTGGATATGTGGCCAGATCATTCAGGGCTCTTCTAGACCCTGGGAAGAAATTTGAATTATATTCTTACAACAGTGGGAAGTTGTGGACTGGTTTTAAGCAGGAGAATAACATGACTGGATTTGTGTTTTAACATTACTTTAGGTAATAATTAAATGGGGGGGTGGATTGAAAGGGAGTCAGGGCAATCAGGAGGGCTTAGGGAATTTTTTTAAAAGATGGGGTCTGCTATGTTGTCCAGGTTGGTCTTGAACTTCTGGGCTCAAGTGATCCTCCTGCCTCAGTCTCCTGAGTTTCTAGGACTATAGGTATGTACCATTGCACATGGCTGTTCTTTTATAGTTATTAATTTTTGTGTGATGTTTTTAAAATCTTTGCCTAACCCAGTTGGCCTTAGGGATATTTTTAAGGGAATGGTGCTTCCATCAAATGAAATCCTTGAGAAAATTAAGAGCAGAGAGTCATTTGGTGAGGGAAGAAATGACTTAGGTTTGGGTCTTGTTGACTTTGGGGTGCTAACACTAGTTTATTTCTAGCATGGCTCCAAGTTGTACTAACACAAGGAGATTTACAGGGGCAGTGGAGAGAATTCCAGAGACTCTGGATAGCTAATGTTAGGGTAAGGAGAGTCAAAGAGGTAATGCCAAGACTGGAGTACAGGTAAGCCAAAGCACTTTTTTGCCCAGGAGCAACTTTTGCAGGAATGTCAGATAGCTCACAACATTCTTTAAAATGTGTTCCACAAACATCTGGACTGGAGTTTAGGACAGATATCTGGCTGCATGAATGAGATCCAGGTTGTAGCAAGAAATTTATGTTTATTGAATGAATAAGATCAATATTATCAATATATTCATATAGCATGTAGATGGTTGGAGGTGTAGGAATAGAAGAAATCACTGAAGGAGAAAAGAGAGAGAAGACAGAGTGAACAGTTATGAACAACTAAAGTCTGATTGAAACTGACCTGATAGAAACAGAATGGTGTGACCATAAGAGAAATTTGAGTTAGAAGATTCTGAAACTGATGTTTTTAACTAAAGTGGAAGAATATCTATTAAGGAAAGATGTTTAATGCCTATCCCTTATGCCCAAAGAGATTTTAAAGAATTGAGAGATAGCCTACCAGATAAGTAGGATTCCCAAGCATTTGGGTTCAATTAGATTAGTAATTTTTTACATAGATCTCACCAGGACCTACTAGGAGTTTTGAAACAATAGGATAGTGAATAAAACAGCATTCAGTCATAGGGAAATTGTCTCTTGTACAAAATGCCTAAATAAGGTCTCTATAAAAAACTGTAATTAAAAGGGAGTGAAAACAAATCCTTTGCTTTCAGTTTCAATGGGTTTAATTAAAATGTATTTATAAGGATGAGCCAGCCCATTCCACATGCAATATGTATCTAATGTATTTGGATTTAGAGTTCTAGCAAACAAATCCAAAGACACAAGAATAGACTAGTCATCCCTCTTCTTTTCTTTAAGAGAAGCAGTACAACCTAATTGCCAAGATTGAGGGCATTATCATTAGACAGACCTGGTTTTGATTCTTGCTCAGAAACCTCCTAGCCCCGGGACCTTAGGCAACTTATTCAACCTCTCCAGGCCTAGTTTTCTCATCAGTGCTGAACAGATAATGAAAGAACCTACTTCAAAGCGTTGTTGTAAAAATTAAATGAAAAAATTAAAGCACTTAGCCCCGTGCCTTGAAGGCAGTCCCTGACACGTTCCATTGCAGAAAGACGTGATCGAAACAATATTATACCGAGCACATTATATGCCAACTATTGCCCTAAATACTTCAAATATATTATCTCATTTAATCTTTTGAGATAGGTATTATTTCTTATTCAAATTTCACTTGTGAGGAAACTGAGGTTTAAGGAATTTCAGTAATTGGAAAACTATACAAATATCCAGTTAGCACAAATCACGTTCAGGTGTGCACATGCAAATTGATGCAAACATGTGCCTGTATACAAATGCAAGGATATTTACATACCTATTGTTGCCAGTCCCAGTTTCCTGGAACTTCCACTTGGGATTGATGGTGCTGGAATAGCACAGTGGCCTTAGTGGAACAGGCTGGAGGAGCAACCACTTACCCAGAATGGGTGTTTTATTGAAAAGGGTCATGCATTGCAAAAGACACAACTCTGTCTCTAACTTGTCCTCAGACCTTGAATAAGTCATTTAACTAAGTCTTTGGGCCTCAGTTTCCTCATCTATAAAATGAGGGGGTTGGCTCAGCTCTTATCTAGTAAACTCTGAATCTAAGCAGCCCTCAATCCTACCACCTTGTATAGGCAGTTCTATACAAATACTCTCGCCCCCATGGCAACAGCCACACAGCTCTCAGAAGCCCTGGTATGCCGCTCTACTCCAGCCAGCAGTACTATTTCCATCGCAAATTCCTGGGTGAATAGAGGGCTTGGATGGGGGAGGGATCTGTTCATCAGAAATCTTAAAGCCTCTGGCTTTAAAAGAAAGTCTAGAATAAATTGTCTGTGGGTGGTGTGTATGCACTAAATCAGAAAAACAGCAACAGTTTTTAATTCACAAAATCACCCTTTTCAGAGGTAGAGGAACTGTCTTAGCTGAGGTAATATTTAAAGGGTCACTTTGCCACTAAGTGCTGAGTCAATGAGTGGAGGAAACTGTGGTCCAAGTTCTTTAAAATTGGAGAGGATGCCAAAGGAACGTTGCCAGAGGGTGTTTCAATCAATCTGGATTTTCGAGAAGAGATTCCAGTATTTATTTCCAAATTCCATAGATAGACTCTCTCTCATTATAGTGGACATCATCAGAGCTCCATCTTAGAAGCACAGGGACTCTGGGGCAAAGAGACTGAGGATAAAGATGTGAGAGAAAGAGAACATCTCTTCACAGAAAGCAGGAGACGTCCTTGAAAAGGCTGCCCTGTATCTGCCCTAGTCTCCGTTTTCAAGCCTTCACAAAGTTGTTTTCAGAGCCTGTTGTTGCTGATGCAATGGTGATGATGACAATGATGAATTCATGGAGAAGAGTAGTTCCTGCTTTTTCTTGCTCCACATTGCTTCCTTAGATTTGAGCTGAAGGGGGCACTATCCTCTTGTAACGCATATGAGAGGAAGCGGGGTGTTTAAAGAATCGTCTTTCTGCGAGGAAGTGGTTTCAGGAGGAACGTAATGCGCACTTCACCGGGCTCCCACCTGAGGGCAGCAGTGTCAGCCTTTGCTGACTCCTCACGGCTGCCTGCTGGGACATCTGCGGGGCACCGGCGCTGGAAAAAGCTGCCGAGTGTGGAGGTGGGCTGGGAGGTTGAGAACTAGGCTTGAGAGAATTCCCTGAAGAAGGCTGCCTGTAGTCAGAGACAGGGCTCTGTCCGTGAGCTGGAGGAATCCCGTTATGAATGGACGGTCTCTGCTGAGGACTGTCTGAGCAACAAAACTTTCTGAGAAATACAGAGTTAAGACGTTCCTGGCAAATCAAAGCCGGCCACTCCTTACCAACCTGTAGAGTTGGAACTTGCTGTTTTTCCTCTTGCCACTAGAGGGTAGAATATGTAAAGAAGATGAGAGCATTCTCATCCTCCAGAACTGGCAGTTCAGCCTTGGAGGAATTCTAAGCGTTAGAGGGGAATAAACCTTCATCTTGCTGACATATCTTTTAAGCTGCTTCTCTGCTTACACATTTTCAATGGCTCCCTAAAGTCTCCAGAATAAAGTCTGAAATGAGAATGGCATACAAGCCTCTTCCCAAATTGTGCTTGGTCTTCACTCCTTAACTTTACCCTTTAGTGCCCTGCTCCGCACCTAACATGCAAATTTCGGGGGAAATAGTGTAGTGGAAAGAGCATGGGAGTTGCAGCCAACCAGAAGTCAGTTAGTCATCCTAGACTACTTTTTTCCGTCACAACCACATTCAACTCATCAGTGATTCCTCTTTATTCTATTAGATAAGCTCTGAGATCAGGGACCATATCTACCTTGCTCATCTTTATATCCTTAGTGCCTAGCACTCTTTGTGGGAGCTCATTAAATATTTATTGATCAAAATAATACATGAATGATTACATCCACAGCACTGTTGTCATCCTAGTCCCACTTACTACCATCTCTTATCTGGTCTGCAATAAGATCCCAAGTGGTCTCTCTATCTCCCCTTTTGCTCCCTGTAATCCATTTGGTACTCTGCAGCAAGAGTGATCTTTCTGAAATTGAAATTTGCTTTAAAACCTTTCAATGGCTTCCCACTGCTCTTAAAATAAATATTGTATTATTCTCAATATGATCCACAGAGTAAGCATAATTTCATTGTTAGCAGTTTGGGCACTTGCTAGTTATGTGATAGGAAAGTTACTAAATCTCAGTAAGTTTGGTTTCCTCATCTAAAAAATGTAAGTAATAATTATTCCTACCTCATAGAGTTGTTGGGAGGATTAAATAAACTAATGCATAGAAAATAACTAGCATAGTGTTCAGTTCTATGTTCAGTAATGGTAACTATAATTATTAGGACCTAAATGAGGTAATTCCTGCTTATCTCTTGCTATTTCCCCTCATTTCCTGACAGCCTCATTAAGCTTCTTTCAGATCCTAGAATATGCCGTGCTCTTCTTTATTCTTGCTCCTCTTTCTGGTCCCAATGTGGAGTTTCCTTCCTCTAAGAGCCCTTCTTGACACCCATCTCTGATTCAGGTGGCCCTGCAATGGGCTTCCATTGTATCCTGTCTAGCATTTATCATAGCGTTTGTTATCCACTCCTCAAATAGTGACTGATATTTAGAAATCCCTCAATAAATATCTGTTGAATCAACCCAGACTCACTGTGTTTCTCTTTTCCAAGCTCTTTGTCCACTTTGTTTCTTCTTTCTCTTCTAGATAGAACATCATGACTGCTGCATCCATATTTCCTTTCCAGGGGCAACTTTCCCACCCACAGCCTCTATTGAAGAGACAGCCCTAGGAAGCCATAGCCATGTCCCATGGAGATAACTGGACCAGAATCAGCAAATGACGCAACGGTGGACAATCCGGAAGCCGGCCAGTAACTTACAACATACCTGGCACTAAAAAGAGAGAAGGTTGACCAGATTCTTTCTTACTCTTTAAAATTTGAGTTAGAAAAAGGAGAGAAGCTGGCCAGGCGCGGTGGCTCACGCCTGTAATCCTAGCACTCTGGGAGGCCGAGGCGGGTGGATCACTCAAAGTCAGGAGTTCAAAACCAGCCTGAGCAAGAGCGAGACCCCGTCTCTACTAAAAAAAATAGAAAGAAATTAATTGGCCAACTAAAAATATATAGAAAAAAAAAAATTAGCTGGGCATGGTGGCGCATGCCTGTAGTCCCAGCTACTTGGGAGGCTGAGGCAGAAGGATTGCTTGAGCCCAGGAGTCTGAGGTTGCTGTGAGCTAGGCTGATGCCACGGCACTCTAGCCTGGGCAACAGAGTGA
>CAUYRT010020278.1:0-43731 GCA_963574885.1 Lepilemur ruficaudatus
TACAGTTAATCACATAAATCAGTTTTTGAGGAATTCCTTTCCCCTATTGAGACCCCTAATTCCGCTCCCCAACTACTTTTCAAGCATGTCCCACCCCTCCACAGTGCCCACCACATCGCTCAGACGTGGGTTTACCCCCCACTCCTCAATTCCCTAGTGAACACCACCACCATTTGAGCACCATAGTGTTAATCAGTCAATACCAATTTGATGGCAAGTACATGTAGGGCCCATTCTTCAGGTCTAATGGACAAAAATAATTCCATGTTTTGCAGAAGGGATAATGTGTATCATCAAACAGTTCTTTCTAATCCTATTCAAATTCTTATTTCAAAGCCTTAACTGCCTTCTATTTATTTATATGGTTGGGATTCATTATTGGAGGTAGAAGGAAATTGGCAGCACCGAGGCATTTGGCGAGAAACTCTTCCTTTTCTTATAGTGGTAATTAAAAGCCTGATCCAGAATGAAATGAATCTGGTAGTTCAAATGAGTAGATATTTACTAAGCTAATAGAAGTACCCTGGTGTGGTATGAGAAGCACAGAAGGCTGGGAATCAGAGACCTGGCTGTTATGTCAGCAGTGTGGCCCTCAGTAAGTCACTTCATCTCTTTGAGATTCAGTTTCTCTACCAGTAAATTCAGGAAGTCTAGGTACTTGGCCAGGTTCCTTCCTCCTCTGCCTCTTTATGGCTATGGGGATCCTGGTTAAGAAAATACCAGGCTGGAAATAGAGAACCTGAAATTTGCTACATAGGGGTCATTGATTCTGTTGATCAAATATTTCTAGTTCTTTTAGGTGCATAGTAGATTACACTTCTCTCCTTTGGATGTCAGCCATGGCCATGTGACTTGCCGGTAGTCTATGAAATGTAAGTGGGCATAACATGCTTCACCCCCAGGCAGAAGCTTTAAGAGCCAGTACGTGATTCTCCATGTTCTCCTTTACTGTCTCGGCATTTATGGACACAGGGAGATGGAGCCTCCCTCAGTCTTCGTCCCTAAGTGAGGACAAATGGAGCACAGCACCAGCTGACCCGCAGTGAACCTATAGCATGGGCAAGAAACAATCCTTCATTGTTTTAGTCAATGAAATTTGGGGATTGTTTGTTATTCATACTCACCATAGCATAGATTGACCAATGCGCAGGTATACTTCATTTTATTGTGCTTCACCTTGTTGTGCTTTGCAGGTATTGCATTTTTTACAAACTGAAGATAAAGACATGTTGAGCAAGTCTACGGATGCTGTTTTTCCAGGAGCATGTGCTCACTTTGTGTCTCTATGTCACATTTTGGTAAGTCTGACAATATTTCAAACTTTTCCATTATTATATCTGTTATGGTGATCTGTGATCAGTGATCTTTGATGCTACTAGTATAGTTGTTTCGGGGTGCCACAAACAGTGCTCATATATGACAACAAACTTAATATATGTTGTGTTCTGACTGCTTCATCGACTGGCTGTTCCCCCACCTCTTTCCCTCTCCTCGGCCTCCTATTCCCTGAGACACAACAATATTGAAGTTAGGCCAATTAATAACCCTACAGTGGCCTCTAAGAGTTTAAGTGAAAGGAAGAGTTGCACGTCTCTCATTTTAAGTAAAAAACTAGATATGATTAAGCTTTGTGAGAAAGGTATGTTGAAAACTGAGATGGGCCTAAAGCTAGGTGTCTTGTGCCAAACAACTAGCCACATTGTGAAGGTAAAGGAAAAGTTCTTGGAGGGAATTAGAAGTCCTACTCCAGTGAACACACACACGATTAAAAAGTGCAACACCATTATCACTAAGATGGACAAAGTTTGAATGGTCTGGATCAAAGGTCAAACCAGCCACAGCATTCCCTTATGCCAAAGCCTAATCCAGAGCAAGGCCCTACCTCTCTTCAATTCTATGAAGTCAGAGACATGAGGAAGCTGCAGAAGAAAAGTTGGAAGTTAGCAGAGGTTGGTTCATAAGGCTTAAGGAGAGAAGTTGTCTCCGTAACAGAAAAGTACAAGGTGAAGCAATGAGAGCTAATGTAGAAGCTGCATTACCTTCAAGTTACCTAGAAGCTCTAGCTAAGATCATTGATGAAGGTAGCTACACTAAACAACAGATGTTTCAATGTAGATGAAACAGTCTTCCATCTAGGACTTGCATAGCTAGAGAGGAGAAGTCAATACGTGGCTTCAAAGCTTCAAAGGCCAAGCTGACTGTCTTGGGAAATAATGCAGCTGGTGAAGTTTAAGTTGAAGTCAATGCTCATTTACCACTTTGAAAAGCCAAGAGTCATTAAGAATTATGCTAAATCTAATCTGCTTGTGCTCTGAAATAGAACAATAAAGTCTTGATGACAGCACATCTGTTTATAGCATGGTTTACTGAATAGTGTAAGCCCACTACTGAGACCTACTGCTCAGGAAAAAGGATTTCTTTCAAAATGTTACTGCTCATCGGCAATGTATTTAGTCACCCAAAATCTCTGATGTACATGGAGATTAATGTTGTTTTCATGCCTGCTAATACAGCATCCATTCTGCAGCCCATGAATCAAAGAGTCATTTCAACTTTCAAGTCTCATTATTTAAGGAATGCATGTTGTAAGGCTATAGCTGCCCTAGATAGTAATTTCTCACTGGATATGAGCAAAGTCAATTGAAAAACCTTCTGGAAAGGATTCATCATTCTAGATGCCTTTCAGAATGTTTGGATTCATAGGAGGGGGTCAAAATATCAACATTAACAGTAGTTTTTAAGAAGTTGATTCTAATCCTTATGGATGACTTTGATAGGTTCAAGACTTCAGTGAGGGAATTAATTGCAGATGTGGTGGAAATAGCAAGATAGCCAGAGTTAGAAGCGAGGCCTGAAGATGTGACTGAATTTCTGCAGTCTTATGATAAAACTTGAGGAGTTGCTTCATATGGAGGAGCAAAGAACATGGTTTCTTGAGATGGACTCTACTCCCCTGGTGAAAACACTGTGAGCATTGTTGAAATGACAGCAAAGGATTTAGAATATTCCATAAACATCGTTGATAAAGCAGTGGCAGGTTTTGAGAGGATTTACTCCAATTTTGAAAGGTTCCATTGTGGACAAACAGCATCACGTGCTATAGAGAAATCTTTGTGCAAAAAAGAGTCAATTGATGTGGCAAACTTCATTGCTGTCCCATTTTAAGAAATTGCCACTGCCGTCCCAACCTTTAGCAGCCACCACCCTGCTCAGTCACCAGCCATCAACATCGAGACAAGACCTCTACTGGCAGAAAGATTATAACTCCCTGAAGGCTCAGAGGATTGTTAGCATTTTTTAGCAATAGAGTATTTTGTAATTAAGGTACACATTTTTTTGGAGACATAATGCTATTGCATCCTTACTAGAATATAGTGTATTTCCCAGTGCATAACTTTTGTATGCACTATGAAACCAAATAATTCATGTCACTCATTTTATTGTGATATACTCACTTTATCGTGGTGGTCTGGCACCAAACTCTCAGTATCTTTAAGGTACGCCTGTATCACGTGAATGCGAGAAGTGTGTCTGAAAAGTCAGAAACTTCAGAGCAATGACAGGGATCTCCCAGTATGCACACAGTGTACTTAGGAAGGATTTTTCAGTGATCTTCCTGGCCATTTTTAATTCTTGGCGGAATTTGTAGTTATCTTTCTCCTGCTCTTTTCTATCATCTTTCTTCTTTTTTATTTTCTCTGTTCCCTTTTAATATGTTTCCTAGACCTTTGACCTGTTTCCCTATTTTATATTCCGTCTTCTGAGAGCCCACGCTCCCCCCTCCCCTTCCCTCCTGTGCCTCTCTTTTCCCTACAAAGCCTTTTCTTGACACTTATCCCCTGACAATTGCTTCCCTGGGTCTGCCTTTCAGCTTCATAAAGCCCCATGTGGTCTCTACTTCCAGTCTCTTTCATGCATCTTTCTTCTTTCTTTTGGATCCTATCTAATCTGCTTTGTCTGAATTCTCTAATCAAACTGACAAACACCTTCTCAAATGCCTTTTGAGTCACCCTCGTCCTCCCTGACCTACCTCGTGCCCCTGATACAGCACAAGACACCTTCTTTCATTTCTGGGGGCTTTTCCAAATTATGGATATTCACTTTTATTTCAGTTCAATGGATATTTCCCTTATTTCTGCCAGGAGCGGGTCACTGTGCTGGCAGGGAGACACCCAAGGCTACCTGGCAGTCAGGAATAGGGGTGAGGAGTATTACACCATGTGAATGCTAGAAATGTTCCTGGAAAAAAAAAAAAAAACAACTCAGACCCTTGAGAGTGGTGAAAATAATCTACCAGTACAGATTGGCTCCAATTTGTATTTACCAGGCAATTACCAGGTGTCAGGTCAAAGGACACCCAGAGCTAGGCAAGCACATAGCTGAATCAGAGTTGTGGTCAAGAGCCCGGAACAGAAACATACGGGAGCAGATGTGTCAGGAAATGAGGTTTCAGGGAGGAGCTGGGGATCATGTACCCAGATTCTTATGGTCAAATTTCTGCGGGAGATCCCATTAAAGAGCAAAGGGGTATCCTCAAAGTCCTACTGTGGTCTGAATTCAAGGAGCCACCTGACAACTGACACTTCTAAACTAACAGGAGAGGTGAACATATGGGCAATTCATCCTAATTCAAAGTGAATTGGGATGCCTGCCACCGAGAGCCGGGAACAATGTGCCATTCCTTGCACTAAAGCAAGAGAGGTCTTCCGGCTGGGTGAGGGGTGGTCAAGTGAAGAAGGCTTCAGAGAGGAGACTCGAGCCAGCCTCATCTACAAAATGAGGGTGATAATCCCTATGGCACAGGTTATAGTGAGGAGTTATGGAGAAAGGACACACCAGGTGGAAGGCTGGGTGTCTGGAAGCTCAGCACATGCCTGGGGAATTGCATCAGCTGCAGAAGGAAGGCAGCAGAAGAGAGGGGAAGGGGAAAGGATGAGTCCCACAGTCTCTCTCTCCTTGAAACCCTGATTTCTTCCTCCTTTCTTTGAGATTCAGCTCATCCTCCGTGGTTGCCTTAAGCGTGCCTTTTCTGAGGCAGGCTGTAAAATGAAACTGAAGGGGGCAGTGGGCACAGTGGCTAAGAGTGGAGATTCTGGAGTCAGGCTTGGTTCAAACTTAGCTTGCCCTGTGCTAACTAGATGAACCCAGGAAAGTTGCCTTATCCACCGAATCCTCCATTTTTTCGTCTGTAGCATGAGCATGATTCCATTATTATAATGAAGATCAAATGAGATGATGCTTAGCATAGTCCTGGCACCTGGGAAGTGTTCAATAAATTACTTTTTATTACAACTAAATGTATTGAGTATCGGAGTTAAGTCAGGAGGACAGGAACCACTTTAGCTATTTCAAACAGAAAAGGATCGAACACAGGGAATTGGGTGCTTGAAAGCTTTGTAAAGACCAGCTGGATAAGTTAAAGCAAGGGGGCAGCCACTAGCTTTCAGCTCTACCACTGCAGCTGGGTTCTGAGAATCAGGAAGTTATCACCATCTCCCAGAGCTCAAGAAACTGCAGAAAACCACCATGGGCAGTGTTCCCAGGTGGCCCTGCAACCCCTGCCAGTCAGAAGAACATGGAGGCTACTGATAACACGCAGCCAAAGCCATATGTTCACCAGCACTGCAGAGGAAGAATGGCTTCCCCTTCTCTGCAAACACTCACGGATGTATCTTACAGGCAGAACTGCAACCATATCAGGAACCCTGCCGGCATGGGAGTCTGGGACACGCAGTTCCCAGGCATCATTCCCCTGAGACACTGGTGGCGGGAATAGAAGGGGGTGGGAATGATGCATATGCCGACAAGTGATGCCTGACCCTCTGAGGATGTGCTTGGATCTGAAATTCCAACAATGGGCTGAATTCTAGTTCCCTTCCGTGATCCACAGCTGACACCCCAGGGGACTGTGGTTCCTTTCCCTTGAGTTTCTGTAGAACTTGAGCCTGAGCCTGCCATCGATTGGTGCTCCTCACCTGGCCACTGTTGGGTCTCTGGCTGAATGCAGCAAATGTCCACTATCCCATTCAGTGTCCCCGCCTGCCACAGCAAGGTCATTTTCCTTCTGTAATCCATGCCAAATGCATTCACAATGTTTTGGATCCAGCTACACAAACTTTGGACTGGAAAGGAGACAGTTTTAGCTCTCAGAATGCTTCAGCAACATATGATTCTCCTCCACAAAGTGCCTCCCATATGTCCGGGCAGATTTCCCACACTTATCTTTCCTGTGAAGCAGTTTAAGTTGACCGAGAGGTAGGAACATTGTGTTCCTGACTTAAATTGGCCACCCACTGGCCGGGGGACACTGAGCAAGTTGCTTCCCCTCTCTAGACCTTGATTGTCCCAAGAACAAAATTGAAGTGTTACTTTGGATGTCCTCTGGGCTCTTTTCCAGACCCAATCCTACGTTACTGTTGGAGGCAGCAGAGTATCGTGGTTAGAGCCCAGACTGGCCACAGGCAGGGCTCTGGGTCCTCTGACATTGTGATTACTATCCCACTTGGCCTGTTACTGCCCAAACACCCATCCGCCCACCTTGGTAAGGACTCTTGGGTCAGAGTCCACGAGAGGAACAACTGTCCTAGTGCCCACCCAGTCCCCATTGATGCTCAGCTCAGACACTGCCAGTGAGCACACGCATCTTTGCGCAGGGTGACGATGCAATGTCGGCCGGATCCATGTTAGGACAGAGACATACCATGGCTGATTTTTGCCTTTGAGGCCCCCTTTGTTTGGAAGACGCTTGTTGTCTGAAGGCAGCTAAATTTAGCCATATTTTGTCAGCTAGAATGTACGCCCGAAGAGAAGGCTAGCAAATTTCAGCCATGTCACACTGCATTAGTCATGCGAGCACTTAGAAGCACGCTAGGAGCTGCGCTTGCCGGGATTGGTGGTGGCAGTGCTGAGAAGGGCTGCGCTGACGCTTTCAGGATTTACCTCAAGAAGCAGGATGGTGGGGAGAGCGTGAAACCTCCCGAACAATGAGTGAATTTTCTTTTTCCTTGCTTGCAAGTTTGACAAATGGGATATTCAAACGAAGAGAAAAATGTATGGAGTGCGACCGCTTTTCCTTAGACCCGCCACCGTCCCCCACACCTTAGTTTGAGTTCAGAAG
This sequence comes from Lepilemur ruficaudatus, assembly GCA_963574885.1. NCBI lineage: Eukaryota > Metazoa > Chordata > Mammalia > Primates > Lepilemuridae > Lepilemur > Lepilemur ruficaudatus. The sequence goes on from CAUYRT010020278.1 coordinate 7,118, forward strand.
CAGAATGTAGCTGCTGGCACTTTCTTAACTATCTAAGATACAGATGGGAGAGGAACTAACCTTTGTTGAGTTGCTACATTGAAGTGGGTGCTTTATCCTTATTATTTCTTTTAGTTTTTAAAAAATGATGCCACAAGGTGAGTGGTATGACTCTTACTTATAAAAGAAGAAACTAAAAGTCAGTAAGGTGAGAAACAGGGACCAGGCAGTAAATGCATTTTGCCCAACTCCTAAGCCCCATGTTCTTTCTGCAGCCAGGGGCTGGGTAAGCACACTGAGGAATTAACCGTGACTGAGCCTGAAACATCCCTGCCTCGATATCGGCTTCCTTTTCCGGTGTGCACGGCGCTCTGTTGGGGCTGTGTAATTTCGCCCTACGAGGCTCAAGGGTCAGGATACATGTTTGAGCGAAAGCTGCACACCTCCGGCTACCAAGCGCTCTCCGTGGAGTGGGGCGCAGTGGCTTTGGCAGTTGCAGAACAAAATCTCCTGCCTGTAAAGAGACAAGTGTCTGCTCTTCCATAAGGCCCACAAAATGAAAAGGCAAACCTCTCTGCTATCCAGGGGAAAAAGGAACTCTACATAGCTTTTGTTCATCTGTGATTCTGTGGCAGGTTGACAATTTAAACTCTCTCCTAACAAACCCTTCCTGTAAAATTTCTGGAGTTTCTAAATAAAGATAAATGCTTAATTCAATGTGACAAGATGCCTCTGAGCATCCCGCAAAGAGTGATCGCTTCAGCCTCCCGACCCCACCACATCCCCCCTTTCCCAGGAATTAAAGGCCCAATAAAAACACCAGTCTGGATTGTCAGAGGTCTTTTCCATCGTCTAGAAAGGAATAATGGGATTCACAACCCTCTGTGAACTGGCTCTCAGAATGGTGGTGATGGGAGGGGCTGTGGAAATGGAAAATCAAATCCATACAAGAATGTGATCCATGCAAGGTTGACTGTGAGTTGGTGACAGAACCCAGGGTAAACCCAGGCCTTCTGGCTTGAAGGTCAACTGAAACAGCATGGTAGAGTTGAAGAAGGAAGACTCTGCTCTTAACTCCTCCTCTTTACAAGTTACTCAGGACACTCTTAACCTCTCTTGGAGTCTCAATTCCTTCACTCAAGGCAGGATAAAGGGTTGTAGAAAGGATTAGTGATAAGCAAGTATCCAGCTAAGTGCCAGTCATAGAGTGGGTGCTCAACAAATGGTAACTAGTATTATTTAGGGTCTAAAAACACTAAGGGATGCGGGAGTTCCAGGAAAGAAGAGATCAGCTTGCTGGAGTGATATAGAAAGATTGCTTAATGACGGGCATTGAGTTAGGCCTTGAAGAGCTGAGACCTGGGAATATCTGAATGGGAAGTGAGAACAGGTGGGACATTCTTGATGAGGACAAGGAAGTAAAATCTTGTAGGCAACAAAGCTAAGACCCCATTTAAGGACAATGAGTAACGTTGTTGGTCTGGAGAAATAAGTTCAGGATAGTGAGTTGCTGGAGACCAAACTGTGAAGGTTAGACGGAGGGGAACTTGAACTTCATGCTAAGGAAGTTGGACCCATAGGAAGTTGGGAACCCTTGAAGGAAAGGTTTTGACGAGAGGAATTATTACGTACAGCAAATCAGTCTGGTAATGACACGAGGGTGAACTGGCACAGGGAGCAGCTGGAGACTGGAAGAACAGTGGAAAGTTTCTTGTAGCAGGCCAGGCAGGAGAGGAAGAACACCGAGGAAAGTTCGGGAAGCTGAAATGAGTAGGAAAAGACGAGTGTGAAAGATATTTTAAAGGAAAAGTTGGCAGGAAGAATCAATACTATTGTAGGAAGGAGAATTTAATTAGCTTTGTAAAGTGAAGAGGGAATATTCATGGCTTGTTGGGTTGAGCACTATATTTTAAAGAAAAGGTGTCCCAATCCACAAATCTAAGAGAAAAGGAGCATGATAAATGATTAAGCCAAAATGACTAAAAGACGTTAAGAAATGATGAAAGGAACTCAAATGAAGATTAAATGTTCAAGATCCGCCAGTCTTGGCTCAAATATAACTCCTTAGGGTTAACTTTCAATGTGCATCTTGGTGATTCTTCAAAGTCTTTCCACTAATGACAGACCCAGTTGCTGAAAAATGATGGTTGCATATTAAATCGGTAGCACATCCAGCCTTTGCTCTATCTTCCCTTGTTTCTACAGAGAGGTTCACAGAGACTATTTGAGTCTTCCTTAATGATCTTTTTTTTTTTTTTTTTTTTTTTACTTTAATAGTAATGTTCAGAGCTGCCTTTTTCAGAGTGTTTGGCAAAATGTTGGACCCCCGAGCAGCTGTTTCTTGAGGAAAGGGTCTGTCATTAAATGAGTTTAGAAAAGTCTCCTACCAGTCAGAGGCTAGTAAGGAGACAGAAAAAAATTGTTAACCAAGTAACTGAAAAGCCAGAAGAACCTAAGTCATCACAGAGGTAGCATCTACAGGAAGCAGTGATCACCCCTAGGGTTAGTATTAGTAAATATACTAGCTGATATCCATAGGGTTGGTTCTAGTAAATCCTAGGGGCTTGCAGGAAAGCACAGTGGAGCTGAAACTTAGATCTCTGAGAAGGAGGGGTGCTGCCTGTTGGGTGCTAGACTCTGAACTCAAAGGAAGAGAAGCCCCAAGGGCTGATGATCCAGACCTCTGAAGAGGGGGTGTCAGCCAGCTGGTGCTGGCAACTCTTACGCAAGAGGCTGGTTCTGTAAGTGTTGGGAAAAGAACAAACTGGATTTAGCTGCCGCTACAAAAAGTGCTTGCTACTGCCAATGTGAATTGCTTCTAGGATGATGCTTAGAGGTGTGAAACAGGCAGGAAACAAACAGGAAGTTCCTCCTCCTTTCTCCCTGTCCCCGACCCCCCAGCACCTCCTAGTGGCAGAATCTAACAGAGACGGTGGTCGCAAAGGAGAAATAAGGTTGGCAGTTGCAATCCCAGCACTACAAGCAGAGTCAAGAGCTTGGGTTTAGAGATAAGACACAGTAGCTTAATAACTGGCATGTGCCACTTCCTATGTCAGCCTCTTGGATAGTCACTGTGTATATTAATGGCTTCGAGCAGTGCTAGAGAAAAGAAATTATTTTAACTTTGTGTAACTGAACATTTCTCAAACTGTTTGCCAGGAGTCTTCTTAATCCCCTCCCCTTTCCCGGATATAATGAAATGCAGGTGCAAAAAGGAATGAGCTGGATCTGTACATATTGACATAGAAAGATGCCCATTTCACTGACTTGCCTTTCATATGAAAACAAATTACACACTTACGTAAAAACAGAGAAAAAGGCTGAAGGCTATATACCAAACTGTAAACGGTGGTTATCATCTGCCAGGGAAGATAATAGTTACAGGGTTTTGTTCACTTTCTACCTCATTTCTCCATTGTTTGAATTTGTAAACATGAGTGTACCTTATTTCATAATCAGAAAAAAACATCACTTTTGGGGGAAAAGGGAAAGAAACACCTAGAACCAGTAGCCATCACAAGGCTAGCAATGTCCCTGTGAAAATGTGGCACCAAAACTGAACAGAGTATTTTTGAAGAGAGGAGAAAAGTGAGGTAAGCAACATTTACTAAACGCCTACTACATGCCAAGCTATTGGGAATGTGGCACCAACTATCCCATTTAACTTCTCATCAATCCCATTATTCCCATTTTCCAGATGAGAAACAAAGCTCAGAAGTATGTGTGATTTGCTCAAGACCTAATAAAGACAAGGTTTGCACTATTAATACAAAGCTACCGCAAACCGACTACACTGCATGGCTTCCTTATCTATCCTGTAGATGTATATTTCTTACATTTAATGTGTTCTTTCTCCCTGATAATGTGTCTTTTTATATCCGAGGTTTTCTATCTTTGTTTTCTGACACATGTTACTCTTTTTAAGGGATGTTATGGGGTGAATTATATCCCTCCAAAATTTTTTGAGTGACGCTCTAACCCCCAGCACCTCACAGTGTGACCCTATTTGGAGACAAGGCCTTTAAAGAAGTGATTAAGTTAAAATGAGACCCGTAAGGTGGGCCCTAATCCAATCTGACTGGTGTCCTTAAAAGAAGAGGAACTTTGAACACAGGCCAATGGGTGACCACGTGAAGATACAGAGAGAAGCTGGCCCACTGTTTGCAAGCCGCGGAGAGAGGCCTCAGAAGAAACCAAACCTGCTGACACCTGGATGTGGACTTCCAGCCCCCAGAACTGTGACAGTTTCTGTGTTTCAGCCACCCAGTTCATGGTACTTTGCTATCATAGCCCAAGCAGACTAATACAAGTGAATTATTATGGCTCGTGCTTGTTTAAATTTCCTACCAGTACTTTGCATCCAGCAGATCCTTTAGGCATCTTGATTATTTATCATTTTGATCCCCTTTCATTCGTTTATTCAAACCCTTATCTGAGCAGCTGTCTGTGTCAGGCACTGTTCTAGATCCTGGGGATAAAACAGTGAACAAAACAAGAAAAACCTCTGCCATCATGAAGCTTCCATTCTACTAGGGGAGAAGACAAGAAACAAGATTAAGAAGTGAAATACACAAAATATTTACATAGTGATAAAAGGTAAAATACATAAGAGGGTAAATAGTGATTCATGTTAAGGAGAGGGAAAAAACAGAGCTAGGTAGAGGACAGGGAGTGGGCTGGGGGTGTCCAGGGAAGACTTCATGAAGTGACAATGGGATAAAGACCTTTTATCACTAAAGAATCAGATGCCCCCAGCAATCAGAGGGCAGTTCTGAGTAGGTTTCTAGAGGTCATTTTAAATGTCTTAGTCTTCTAAAAGTCGGCACACATGTACTTCCTGCATTCTCCCGAGTCTAAAGCTGTGTTGCCATTGGTTATTAACCAGCTAAGACAGCAGTCCCCAACATTTTTGGCACCAGGGACCAGTTTCATGGAAGACAATTTTTCCACGGACGGGGGAGCAGTGGAAGGGAGCTCTGCGCCTGGTCCCTAACAGGCACAGAGGACTGTGGACGAATAGCCATCCATGGCCCCAGGGGTTGGGGACCACAGGGCTGAGAGATATGCAGAGCACTCACAGGGACCTGTTTTTCTCTACAGAAAGCTGGTTAATCCCAGGGCAGCTTTTCTGGTTCAGACGCACTTCCTTTCCCCCCACTTTCCAAACTTTACTATGGCAATCATTCCAAAAAAAAAGATGGAAAATGCCTAAAAGTTATTTGCATTCAGTCAAAAATGGAAGTGACTTTTGGCCTTTGCATTCCTGCTAGAGAGGACCCACGATGTTCCCGTTAGCTCACACACCTTCGTATTTAAACAGCATAGAAGGAGCTGGAGAAGAGCAGAGGCTGAATCGTTTCCAGGCTTTACTGATTTGCTGGCTGACCTCGACGAAATCTCCTTAACCTCCTTTTCTCGAAGCCATCATTTCACACAATAGCAGGGATAAAGAAACTTGCGGTTTTGATGTTGTTATCAAATGTTTAGAGCTTGTGGTTAGAGGAGACAAAAGCAGGCTGCTGTATTTGCATAGTATTTTCATGCCTCCCCCTCTCTGCTATGGTTGCTGTTGTAATCAACTCAGGACAGGCAGTAACTCTCCTCTGCCCTCCCCACACCCCTGAGGAGATGAGCTACTTGCGACCTCTCTGGTTCCCGTGCTCTTTGGGGACAGCCATTGCTCAAACCTAGTGGCTGTGAGTTAACGGTTAAGCCCGTGGCTGCCGTGACCCATAACATCCCCCTATTTCGACCACAATTTCAGCTTCATTATGCCCAGGTGTACCTGCAGGGCAATCTCAGCGACAGGAAAGGAACTCGATGGACAGAGAAAACTAAGTGAATTTCACAGACTCCAGTACACCACCCTGATACCTTGGAATAAAGGGATGGACAAAGGAGACAGCCTCCCAGATAAGACCCACTGCTGTGATGCCTCTCCTGGTCCTGGGCCCGAGACTAGGGACAGTGAACCCTGTGTATTCAATATCTGCAAACGTGACATCGCAGCAGCCATGAGGAGCTCTTTCCTGGGCTTCTCGTGACAGACAAGTAAAGGCAGCACAAGGTGAAGAGGCTCTTGGTAATTGAGGCCCGGGGGCTATTAGCAGCATCCCCGATCCTACCCATTCCCAGGACCTTGTCGACTGGTGCCAGATCCCCTTAGGATTCCCCCGAGTGACAGATGGCTCTCCCGGATGGCCAGTCGGCACAGATGTGATCCCAGCCTTTAGATAAACAATAGCTTTTGCTGGCATGTACAGTAACCTAAATTTCTCCCAATTATAAATCCAGCAAATGCTGCCATCTTGGGTAGACCCTATTTCTAGGCTCCCATGGTCAATTTAAGGACGGACACACTACACAGAGCAGAAGATGAAGTGATGAGTAGGGAAAGCCTGAGTTCTGCTCCCAGCTCCTCCACCAAAGAGCCAAGCGACCCTGGCCATGTCCCTTCCCCTCTCCAGCCCTCAGGGTCCTCATCTGTATTGATACAGCCGTGGGGCTTGAAGGTCCATAATCCATGTGTCACGGACATGTCAGTTTCATTATCCTGCCCTCGGAGAGCCTACTGAAGTTCATTTAAACATCATCCTACTTGTGGTGAGACCCCATCCTCGCAGTCTCTGGGGATTGAGGGAGGAAGAGGAGGAGGTTTGTGGCTCTCCTCTTACCTCTACCCCTGAGCTCTTGTTTCTGGCGAATTCCCTCATCTTATTGCTCATGTGTGCGAATCTGTCCTGTGATGCTCTTACACAGCACTTCAATCTTTTGCTGCTGTCCATCAGCGATCAATCACACAAAAAAATCTTAGCACGAGGCCTCTGGATGGGAGACAAACTTAAAGCATTTGGGAGGGGAATGAGGGGAACCTTAAAGGTTTGATATGAGACGCTCCGGTACTTGAACGTCCACTCCTGCTGGCCTGGGCTCCAGGCTCCGGCCATACAAGTCAGGCCTCATTCTCCCTCCCCACACCCTGTTCCTCTCAGGAATAAATGCAAATTCTTCTGCCCCTGTCTGCCAGCTCCACTTTTTCTTTTCAGACCTTCTAGAAACTTCATACTTCCACTCTCAAATGGCCCAATAACATATATTCCTCGGTGTAGTTAATTTCCTTCTGGAGCAATTCTGGTGCTAGCTGTTACGTTAACACAACCACACACACCCACACACATGCACAGTTAATCCCTCCAGGCTGATAAATCCTCAATATTTTGATTTAACAAGCATTGGTTGAGTACCTACTGTGCTTGGCACAAGGCTGCTCACAGTGAGATCTAAAAATGATACATCAAAATTGGCACCTACTCAGGTGGGAAAACAAGATTAAAACACACAGAGCACTGATTATAATTAATTGGCAAAATGTATGCTGGAGAGGTTAGGAGAAGGAAGAACCAAGTGATACAGGGGGATCTTCACAGAGTTGACAAAGCTTGCAAGGGCCCCAACAAGAAGACTGCCTGCACCAGGTCCATATTTCTGGAGACATAGGTCATTTCAGAGTCTGAGAAGCAGAGCCACCACCCTCTGAGAGGTGGAGTGATGTTCTCTGAAAATACAAGCCCTTGTTGGGAAGTTCATCATGATCTCATGTATGTTTACTCCAACACAGACACAATACTGGTCCTCACCTAGTTTCCCTCTGTTCTCCCATTTGTTGAGCACGTACTATAAACCAGGCACTGATCTAGACCCATATGCCTGCCTGTGGAGCTATATTCCAGATAGTTCAGTGATGGGAGAGGTAGGTTGGTGCTTATGCACTGGAATCATCTGCCACTGGGAATGGGCACTTTGAGTCTAGTTGTCAGCCCAGGTGCTTGGGTGAGTGGCACATGTCTGCGAGAGCATGACGGGGAGACAGGATGGCTGGTGAGCGTAGAAACTGAGAAAAATGAAGATACACACCCAGGCCCCCTGGGCAGCACATATTCACTCTCCCATTCATCCGTTCACCGGTCTTTTATAGAGTGCCCAGTATGTGCCAGGGGACAGGAGAGAGAGTAAAACCCATGCTTTGCCTGTAGGGAACTTGCTGGTCTTGTAAATCCTGCATGGTGACTACTGTGATAGGAATGGGTAATGCGAGCTAAGAAGCGCTACGGAAAAGGATACTGACCCTCTAGGTCTGAGGGTCTTCACAGGAGAAGTGACCTAGGGAATAGGTGTACCAATTCTCTATGCAGAAATAGGGGATATGGAATCTGCAGAGCCTAAATGTGTTAAAGAATCCAGAATGTTCCAGAAATAGAGTTCAGTGTGGCTGGCATAAGAGTACTGAGGTGGAGTAAGTGAGATGAGAGGGTAGGGTCATGAGGCATCTGTAGAGGGTGGGGTCTTTCATAAATCGTGTTTGGCTTTTCTCCCATAGACTTGGGGTCCAACTGGAGCTTTTGAACACGTGGGATCAAATGTACCCCTTGACAACGCTAGGATCGGTATGAAGAATGGACTGAACGAGGAGAGGCAGGTAAACAGCAAGATAGGCAGGAAGGCATCACAATCGTCCACAAAAGGAATGATGTCTGCAGGGGGAAGCTGTGGCCTTCTGGATCCTTGAGTGTTGTCTTTTGACTGAATCCAAATTTTACAGAACAAATCCATTTATTAAAAGGGAAGTGAAGTTTGGATTCGGTCGAGGGACCACACGTGGGGATCGGAGGGCCACATGTGGTCTTGAGACTGCAGGTTCCCCATCCTTGTGGGGCTCGCCCTGGTCTAGCTGTTGCTTCGTAAAATTCAAATACCACCAGTTAGGCATGCAGAGATGCTGTATCAGTGTACTTTCCATGTATTACAAGTTGCACCCCATGATTAAAAAGAGAGGCATTTATTCCTAGTATTCTCCTTGAAGGTGACCTATAAGAACTTGTGCTAGCGGTTGCTGGGGAGTTGCAAGCTGGTCTGAGAGCCCCTCTTCTCTCTCAGAGATTGCCTGAAGACGTATCCGGTTGCTGAGTAGAACGTGCCTCTTTTGCTGCTTCTCCTTAATATGATGAAATCCCCAAGCACAAGGGGGAAACTGGGCCACTCGGAGCTGAAGTGATTATAAAAATTGACTTTTATGTTGATTGTAGATTCTCTGACATGCCTCCCACCCCATGGTGTGTGAGAAGAAAAAGTGTGATAGGTCTCACCCCGAAGGCAAAGGCACAGCACTTGCTGGGAACTTCTGCCAACCTGGCAATCTGGTGCTACAGTCAAAGGTGTCCTCCAGACACGTGGAGCCAAAGGACATCATGGCTGCCCCTTTCTCCCCTCCTCTGAAAGCTACTATTCAATAGTTAGCTCTCTTTTTGCTCCTATAAATATTTTCCTCATTCTATATCCTTAGGTGTGAAATTGTTTTGCAAGGGAGTCTGGGTTTTGCAGCTTTGGGAGGCCACAGAGAAGGAGTCCAATAAACTCTCTCCTTCTGAGCTACAAAGACCAATTAAACAACTGTGCTTGCACCTGGAATGGCAGAAATTGCTTTAAAATCCTCAATCTGTAGCTGTAATTGCCAGATCATATGTAGAAATGTGGAATTTGGGAGTCGTTATGGATGATAACGAAATGGCCCATTTATTGCCCTTTCTTGGCTAGAATATTTCTTGAGTGAGTTGTTTTCTGCTTATTTGTTCTGGCTACATAATGCCAAAACATGTGATCAATGAGCCAAATTTTCAGCCCATTATAGGTTAAATAATCTGTGAATAAAATAATATGAAAATAATTAATGGGAACCTGGTGGTGTAAGTGCAGGGGAGGGTAGGGAAGAGATGGATTGTCTACACCATTCCAAATATTTATATTGGCTCCAGTTTTCACTTAATTGAAAAAAATATTTCTCAATGATGTGTTAGGGACACAACTCTTCTGAGTGTTCAGAGTGACTCTTAAGTCTGGTTTCATGAAAATTCTATGGTACCTTCCCTTCCTCTGGATCGAGCAGTTATTTTGATGTTTCAGCTTGCGGTTTCTGAATATTTACGGTGTTATTCTTATGGTGCTGTGCTGGGCCCAAAATGTGTTCACTGAAAAACCAAGAAACAAAGACGTGTCTTCTTCCAAGTCAGATTCCAAGGAGAAGACCAAACGGGTGTTACTGTTCTCCAAAACTCCTCCACCTCTTGCAGGTGTATTATAAATAACCAGGACCTTGGAAAACAAGGTAAGGAAATAGCTACTGACTCCAGCTCTTCCCCACAAAACATCATCTGATCTGCATTATCTTCTGCCTCTTTCATCCACTTCCAAACAATCTTTCTTTCAAGGTCAAGTTGCTTTCCTTCCTTTTTGTGCTAACATTTAATCTAGCCCTTACTATATACCAGATGCTGTTTCACATTCATTATCTGACTTCATCCTACAAGTAGATAGTATTATCATTCCCATTTTACAGGTGAGAAAACTGAAGCTTAGGAGGATCAAATAATGGTCTCAAGGACACACAGGTCCTTTGTGTTGGAGCAGAATTGGAAAGCAGAGGGTATAACTGCAGCGTGCTTTTTCTTAGTCATTAAGCTCAGTGGTCTCCTAATCAAAGGCTCAACTCTTCCCACACACCAGCCTCTGTCCTCTGGCTTCCCTGTTAACTACCTGCACTACATAGCTGAAAACTTCCCATTCGTCAAATATACTTTTGACAGTTTTTCTTTTGTTATCTTGAATTAGATTTAATTTGTGTGCTTTGTGAATTTTCTTCTCAAATATATTTTAAGCTTATGTTAAAGTACAGGTCATGTCTTAAATAGGTTTACACTTGTCTTAGCCCTTCACACTGCGTGAAAAGCTGGGGGTAACGCAGAGTTGGGTCATCATTAGCTGGTCGTTTGCCACGGTGAAACCAGACAGTCACGTTGAAGCTGAGCTCATAACGAGGCTAACTCCTACAGTCCTCCTCTCCACTAGGGGAGTGTGTGAACGGGTGCTCTGAAACCTCACGACTCTGCTCAGAAATTTGGAGCTCTGATTTATGGGTGAGATGCACCCATTTCTCTTCATGATAGCTGGAACACTAGGCAAGTTTTAAAGGCAAGAGGTATTTTTCTGACTTGAGTGTTGGCAAGTGTTGGTAAGACCCCCTCCCCAGAGTGCTAAGTGAGGTTTTGGGAAGTGGGTAGGCAGCCAACGTAGAAGTGTGTAAGATCTCCTTTATGGAGATGACACAGAAAATGCAAGCAAAACTTGCAAAGTGGTTTCTGTGTTCTTGGAGTTGTCATTTTTGTCACTTTATTTGGCTGTGAAGCTGATTTTCACACAGGCCTGGTGGTTGTTAAAGTAAACACAAGTATAGTATTAATATCCCCTGCATATATTTAGGTAAAATTGACATCCAGTTGAAGTCAAGATGTGGTTTGCTTACTCATAGTTCTTGGAAACTGTACACATACTGATTTAATACTTATGTTCCCCACGTATACATCCTGACTAACAGTATCTTCTCCTCAACTTTTACAAAATTTTACAAATTTAAGCATACAAAATATGCTTAAAATATCAAGTGAGTAATTTGCAGCCACTATACTTTGAGAATCTGCCAGGCCTACTCAAAGCATGATTCTGAAATATTCTGCTTGGAAGCTTTGGGAATGTGGGAATTCATTCATTCCTTTGCATTCATAGGCCATGGACTGCTATTAAGTAGATATTTCTTCTAATTAGTTACCCCTATTTCGCAAGAGCCCTCACTGACTATTGAATTGACCTCAGCTCATGATTAGCTCCAGTGTATTTTAGGAATGAGGTGATGCCCGAGCCAACATGATATTCAGCAGTAATTGCTCTAGCTAAGAGTGGGCTCATGTGACTCTAGGAATATGCTTAGCACTCACACTGCTTCAGTGGCCCCCAAGCTTGACTTCCCAAACTGTGACTAGCTGTGTTTTATTTTATTCTGTAGTAATGAGCTAATGATGGTTTTGTGCTCTACCATCTCTGTATCATCCCAAGTTCACTGTAGACGGCTAGAGTACACTAAGTGTCTGGTTCAAAGATCCATAAACCTAGTCCTTGACTTAAAGGAATTTACAACCTATTTGGGAGACAATGAAAACCCATCAACGTAAATTAATTAAAAATTCAATGTAAAGTAGAACTTCCAATAATGGTACAGTAATTGCCACATGCACGGCAATTTTAGGAATTATAGGAGTTTAAGGAGGGGAGGTCACCATGGTCTGAGGCATCAGAACTTTTCTAAGCAGCAAGAGGAAGTGAGCTGGCAATGATTAAACGCCTGCTCCATGTCAAGCTCCAGGGTGTTTATTTTCTCACATCTGGTCTTCAAATATAATCCAAACCATTTGATTTTTTAAAAATCTATCAGTATGTTTATTGGGATTTTATTAATCCTATAAGGAGTGTTTCTCAAATCACCATATTCAGCCCACCCTTCTAAAACTATTGTACATTTCTCCATTTATTCAGCTCATCTTTTATATCACCCAGTAAAGTATTTTTACTTTCCTTCATATAGACAGCATTTCTTATAAAGTTGTTTCTGGGTACTTTATACGTTGCTATTATAGATGGGATTTTTTTTTCCTACTATATGGTCTAAATGGATACGGTTGAAAAGCTGATTTTCATACTGATCTTGTAACTGACCACTATCCTGAACCGTCTTCCTGATTCTAATGCTGCTCTGAGGGGGTGTTTCAATAATCTTGAATTTTCTATGTTTAATGAAAGATCATCTGAAAATAACAGCTATATCTCTTCCTTATCTATAACCACACTTCTCACTTTTGTATCATTACTATTGCATTGCTCAGGTATTTTGGAATAGTTGTCAACAACTTAGTGATATTTTATATTCTATCTTATTTCTGATATTGCTAGGAATGTCTCAAATTCTCGTAAGGATTCTCAGTCTTTGATATGTGTTAGCATCACCTGGGAGAAGACCCTCCAGGGATGAAACTCAGGCATGTGTGTTTGGGGTTTAAGGGAGAAGAATTTCCATAAGTATACCAATTTTATAACTCTCACTATTAGTTACTGTCACTATCATCATCATCATCATCATCATTATAGCATTTGTTATATAAATTTTATTACAAGACTATTACTAAGTGTCAGGTACTGTACTAAGCACTTAATATGCTTCACTTTAATTATGCTCAAATCAGCCTTACAAAGTAATAAATCATTATGCCCATTTTATAGACAGAACTAAAGCAGAAAGATTAAATAACTTACTGAAAGTCTTACAATCAGAAGATGGTGTGGCCAAAATTTAAACCTAGGTCAGAATGATCTCAGAGCACATTACTTGTATTCAACATCCCATGCAGTAAAGTTGATGATCAAGATCATTTTAAGAACATTTCTAGTTTCAGGTTTACTAAGTAAGCCTTTTAAATTTTACCAGGCCGGGCACTGTGGCTCACGCCTGTAATCCTAGCACTCTGAGAGGCCGAGGCGGGTGGATCGCTCAAGGTCAGGAGTTCAAAACCAGCCTGAGCAAGAGTGAGACCCTGTCTCTACTAAAAACAGAAAGAAATTAATTGGACAAGTAAAATATATAGAAAAAATTAGCCGGGCATGGTGGTGCATGCCTGTAGTCCCAGCTACTCGGGAGGCTGAGGCAGAAGGATCACTTGAGCCCAGGAGTTTGAGGGTGCTGTGAGCTAGGCTGACGCCATGGCACTCACTCTAGCCCAGGCAAGGGAGTGAGACTCTGTCTCACAAAAAAAAAAAAAAAAAAAAATTTTACCTACTGCTTGTTCAGTATTTATTGAGATGTTTTTTCTCCTCTGCTCTATTGATGTTGTTCATTACAGTAATAGTTTTCCTAACATCGAATCACTCTTTCATTTCTGTATAGTTTATCTAATTGCAGAGGATAATTCTTTTAGATGTTATTGAATTTGATGAGCTAGTATTTCATTTAATATTTTTCTATCTACATCGATTAGTGTCATTGATCTATAGGTGTGTGTCTTTAACCAAGATTGAGTTTCAGGGTCATTCTGCCTTCATTAAAAAACAAAATTGTGTAGCTTTTCTGCTTTTCCCATGTTCTGGAACAAATTATGTGGCAGCAGAATGATGTGATGTGGCTGCCGAAGGCTCATGGCCTCTGACATGTTCTGTAGATAATTCTTTAATAACTTAGAAAATTTCTTCCACGGTGATTGATCTGTGGGAAATCATTTCTTACAGGTGAAAAAGGTGTCATTGTTATTTTCTGCAACCTGCTCATTATCGAAAACTTAGAAAACACACAAAGTTGAGAGAAGCAGAGAAATAATCACCGGAGTCCCACACCCCAGATCCACCACAGTTATCATTAATGTATTTTCTTCCACTTTTTTCAAACTCGCAGTTTTTGAATTTGTACTGTTCATAAAATTTTGTATCCTGCTCTTCTCAATTAAGGTGATGGCATGAGCATTTTACTTTTATCCTCAAAGGTGGTTTTAAATTACTGAATAATATCTCCCTACTTTCAGGGGACTTTATCTGGATTCGAGTTCTGCACACTTGTCTAATGATGTCATTCTAACTCCACTAGCAGCAGAACAAAGGAACAATGAAAGCTTGTATACAAACGAATTGTCGCTAAAAACCATCCTGCTCTGGGACGCTCCCTGTCAGTGAGTGCAAGAGAGTCAAGATAGATGTTTTCTGTGCTCTCCAATTTAATTTAATTCACTTTTATTTTAATATTGCATAACCAGTTGATTACTAATTGTACCGTTCTATACTAGGGTACAGAAATAGTCAGAGTGGTGAATGACACTATGGGTCTAGAATGAGGCAAGAGGATTCCTGGGAGAGGGTACAGTTTGAATGTGTTTTAAAGGATGGATAGAAATTTCTAGGACAGTGACAAATACAAAAGTCAAAGGCACAAAGGTATGAAACAAGGAGTCTTTGGGGTAACTATAACAAGTGCCTGGAATGCAGAGTGTGGGGGACAAGTGGTGGGAAGTAGGACCAGAGCAGCAGGGACAGTCAGATCAATGAGCAGCCACCCTCAGCAGCCAGTGATCATGGCAACGGAGGCCAGTCAGACCCTCTAACTTACCTGTGCCTGTCAATATCACCCCAGCCTGCAGGTGCTGTCAAATTGCCAAGCTTTTTATTACAATTTTAATTGGATGCCTTATCAATCCTGATTTCCTCAAATTTTGATTTAGTAGGTAATCATTTGCTGCTTAGTTGGCAATAATTGGTTGGTGTCTTGTTATGGGTTCTCTCAGACTCAGACGCTAAGACAAGGACTTGGGTACAAGTAATTTATTGGTAAAGTGATTCTAGGAAGCAAGAGTAGGGGAGTGGGCGAGAGAAAGGGAAGGAAAGGCAGCCAGTGTCATTGCCGCTGTGGGCATCTGGAGCTTCACCCCACCTGGGAACTCCGGGAGCCGGTGTAAAACATGCCACTCAGTCATCTCACCAGAGGGGTGAGGGGCTGGGGTGTATACACCAGCTTCTGTTGGTCATTAGTCAAGGATTGCTGGGGCACAGTGGGTGGATGGTTCCCTGCATGTCTGGCCTGCTATATATATATATATGTAATCACACTCCGGAGACCAGAGAAAGCTCCCAGGAAAAGAGGTGCAGGTGGAATTCAGAGAAATATGCCCTGAAATAAATGCTGACAACTCCTGCTGGGCATCTTGCACCCTGGACAGAATATAATATATTGTATCTATAGGCCTTTGTTTCTTTTAACAAATACCGTAAATTTCAATTACCCATCTTGATCCCCTCTTGCCTTCTAAACACTATAATTTAATTAAGGTGGCCTCAGGTCATATTAACTCTTTTTGAGGCCAGTTAAATTCTAAATTCATGATAAACTCACCATTAACTAAAGCCTCTAAATTTCTCTTCCTTACTTCGGAAGTTGGACTTTCAGTTTAACTTTGATTCAAGGGCAGGGCTCTATTTTTTTCCCTTTTCTTCAGTTATTATTATTTTTTTTTAATTCTAATTCCACCTCCAGTTGTAAGACAGGCATTAGGGAGATGGGGTCAACAGAATTTGGTCATCTATTACATATTTAGGTGCGGTTAACAGGAAGGATCAAAGATGCCTCCAAGTGTTCTAGCATGGAAAGCTATGGGACACTTCTATTTGTTCAGAATCACAGGAGGTGAAACAGTTGTAGGGTGGAGTACAGGTGATGAATTCAGCTTTAGCGGAGTTGAGGTTTGGGTGCCTGTAGGAGCTCAGGCTGAGACACTAGCAGGCAACTATGGAACTCAGAAAGCAGGCTAGAGACAGAAATTTGGAGCCCAGAGGTTTCTAGGTGGTAGTTAAAAGCTGTAGAACTGTTCCTCCTAGCGTAGGTTGTTATTCACAGATTTTATCAATCTGTGTAGTTATAAAACAGTCCTTAAAGAAAAATACAGGACTGCGATATGGCTGTAAAGACCTTCCTCTGGGTGGCCACTGATTATCCAGAACATATTTCTCTACTAAATCCACTCAGATAGCATAAGAAATCTTTTCAAATTTCTAAATGACTTGCTGATATATTATTTCTGTCTCATTTCCCTGATGCCTCAGATTAATAACCAGGTAAAAGGAATAAGGTCTGACTTCAGGGACAAACCATTAGCGAATTATGTTACTGTTTACAATTCTAGTCACAAAGTTATGTGCTCATAGTTTTAAGTAATGCCTTTTTGGCCTGATCAAAAGTCTTTGCATATGAATTGCATTCCAAGCCTGGCTCCGTTTAAGTTTTTGTAAATTGTTTTTAAGATGTTTGGTGAATCGAACATAGTTCCGATTAACTCTTTCTCCAGGAAGAAACGTTGGGGGGGGGTGGGGGGGAACCACAATTAATTAATTAATATAGAAAATAAAAGTATGCCAAAACAATCTTAGTGAAAGTATAAACTGTCTCACATTCTCAACAGTCAGATCTCAAGTGACGATATGGTTAAAACAAGAGAAAATATTTTGGGGTTTCATTGGAGAATGGTCTCTGGGATTGAATTCTCCTTTGACCTAACTTCAAACAGAGCTGAGCAACAGTGTGGGGTTCGCCGTGCCTTCGGTATGTATGCGATCACTTCCTTATTACGAATTGCTTTTAAATTATTCCCTTTGCTCCTGTTTACCTCATTATCTTTGAGCATAAATCTTACCCTCAAATAATTTATGCGTAAGAGGATCTGACAGAGGAGCAGAACAGGCTCACCAAGTGTCTCCTGCTCATTACAAGTGAATAAATAAATAGGAATACCAAACAATCATTCTTATCAAAAGGAAGCGGTGGGTTTTTTTCCTAGACATCTCTAATAATTACTGAGGGATTAGGGGAATCTAACCACTGTGAAACTTGGCAGAGGCATATGAAAATCAGCACAATCAAATATCCAGGATCCAGCCTTGATGGCATTATTTTCTGCCATAATAAACCTCTTCATGATTAATCAGAGGTTTTAAACTGTTGGGAGCCCAATTCTCCGTGGAGATAGTGTGGGGTTAGGGGTGGGCATGGTAGTAAGGCACTATTTTGCTATAAGACACAATTCAGGGAATCGATAAAATCTTTTGCCTCAGATCATCTGCTAACGCGTGCTCACCCCAGTCTGTAATGAGCACACGAATGCGTCACATTGGCCTGCATGGGCAGAACACGTACGCTTTTGGTCTCATTAGTGCAGCCTGCCAACCAGCTGGGTATTCTCACCTCCGACAACCTTCTTTCTCTATCAAATCGAAGAGTCAAATGCCCAATCCAGCATCTCATTTCACTCCCGCACATAGGTTGCTGGCTCAGAGTCTCTGGGACTATGAAAGCTACTAGCTCCTGCCTCCTCCTTGGCACCTAGAGGCTCATACTAGATGATGAGTTTAGGGAGGCAGAGAATGCTGAATTGCATCCTAGCCTAGCATGGTGCTGATGGAGTCCTACATACAAAAGAATCATATCTGAAGTTCAAACCCACTGTGGTAGACGTGTGCCTTTCTGCCCAGATCCCCCTTCAGGAATAAAGGGCTTTCCTCCCCCAGGTGTTGGGAGTGCTCTCAGAAGGTGGCTGTCAGCTGGAGCCCTCTTTGGGGATTGCATTGGCTGACGATAGCTGTCTTGCCAAAGATCACACCTCTATCCATAGGCAGCCCACATTCAATGACTGCTCAACATGTGGGTTTAAAGGCCCAGTCCCCTGCCCCAACACAGGTCAACTCTAGAGGGCCATCCAGCTCCAGAGCTCCCCATGGGGTCCCCTCTCTCTCTTCAATCCTGATGCCTTCTCCCTTCCACAGGTGCTAGTCCCAGGAGCACTTCCTGATTAAAACAAAACCAAAAACATACAAACAAAAAAAACTGCATGCTAATCTCAGGGCCAGCTTCCCGGGGACCCTCCCTACTTTGGTATGTGTAAACCATCTTTGTTTTATGCTATTTAATTGGTTATATCCCAGCTTGTTAAAAAAATAATTAATTCAGATTAACACAAAGTCCGAATAAGCAAAACCCAGTGGCTGTTGGTGCACTTTGGGGACTGGCTGATGTACACATGGCTGATCATCAGAATGATTGGGGGGGAGATGCAGAAGGCTTTTAAAATAGAGGCTCCCAGGCTCTCATCCTCAGTAGGATGCTTCAGTAGTGTGGCCTCAAGATCAGTATTTCTGGACACCTCCACACCCACACCCCCCATCCCTGGTGTTCTGATATGCAGCCCTGTTAAAAATCATAGCCCTAGATGATTTTGGCATCCTGACTTACTATGGAGAACTCAAGGTATCAAGCCCCCAAACTGGCTCTCCCATTGCCCCAATGGAAGTGTGACAGTTATTAATAAGTACAATGGATCGCTTGTGTTTTCTTCTTGGCTCCAGGAGAAATATATCTCTGGGAAAGTTTCCAGGGTGTTTTTAGTTCTGTTCTCTAACAGATGTTCAGGTCCAGCCAACAACTGATATGTGCTCCAGACCTAGGTGCTCTAACATCCAGCTCGACTCTGTGCTGGCCTTGGAGGAGGAGAGCAATCCGTCAGCCCCCAAAAAGGCTGGGGAGCTCAAAGCTGTGGGCCCAGATTGGTCAGCCACTGTGCTCAATGAGACAAAAGTCATGTACAAACTCTTGAGAATGTCACAGAGCTAGGGAGGACTTGTTAAGCTTTGCCAAAATGAAACTGCCCCTGGAGGTCCACTGGAGAGCATACTCAAGCACATTAGGTCTTAAGAGCATGCTTTGCCTTCTAACAAAGGAACGTCTTTTTGGTGAATATCAGTCAGACAAATGCTCGTTCAGGTCAAATGCTCACCTTGGTGTTCTTTTGGGAAAATTGTTGAAGTTTTCCAGTGTGTTTTGGGCCTCACTCACCATTTTAAATAGCTCTTTCACAACATGACTACACCTCTACCCTCCAGCACCACCCCCACCTCACTTCTTCATCTGATGTTCAACTGCATAAGATCTTTATCTTCAAAGCCATTAAATTAATCCTTTCCCATGGAGACTTCAAAGACCTTTGGGGATAAATTTCCACCAGTAGAATTTTGGTCACTCTAGCAGGACACGAGGAGATATTTTTGCACACAACATGACTTCCCAGTTCACCTTCAAATCACACAGAAAAAGGTACCACCTCCTAACCCAGAATGTGTCCCAGGAGGGCAGGAGAGCCTGTAGGGGACTGACTTGTGGTGGCCGTGAGAATTCACCTGACTCCTCTGTTACAGAGATATGGTAGAACAAGGGCCCAGCTGCTCTGCTTGGAAATCCGTTGCTGCATTTGTGTTGAGGTCATGCTTCCATGGGCTTCTCTCAGCCACTGACTGAGTGTGGCCGGGATGCTAAGGGAGGCCCATGCCTGGGAGACACAGAATGCTTCTGACAGCAGCTTTGGATCAAGGACTGCCCCACGGCCGTGGACAACCTTCCTCTCCCTCCGTAGAAATCTGGAACGCTTCCACCAACCTTCTTTCTCTAACTTTCTCCTTCACTGGGGAGTCCAACTTGCATGGCATTTAGACAGCTCTCCAAGCTATCTCATTTCTGCCCTATTTTTTCCTCATGGGTCATTCCCCTAATAAAATTCTTGAACATTTAATCCCTTCTTGGCTTCTGCTTTCCCAAAACCCAGATTAATGGCCTGATCTTCTGTCCTAACTGCCAATATCTGCCAATGTACTAATCAGTTCCTTCCACGACTACCACTGGATATCTCAGCAGAGTAAGAAATGGTCCTTCCCATGAGGAGGTATGATTTCAGATTCAGAGAGCTGCAAAGAAAACCTGGAGGAAGAAATAGCAAACACTCAATAATAATGAAATAAGAATTATAATGGCTTGAAAGATTCACAAGAGCCTTCCTATCTCATTAATTTTTCTAACTAATCTATAAAAGAGGAGAAAAGGGAAGAACAATGCGTGTTTATGTAGCACTGGCTGCATGCCATGTATTTGCCTCACGATTTTCATAAATGCGTCTACTCAGGTGAGCGGACAAGGAATTGGAGGCATGGAAAGGCAAAGTAACTAACCAAAGGTCACAGTGCCAGTGAGAGATGAGCCAGTGTTCCAACTTAGGATTGTAGGACCTCAAAATCTATGCATTGTCCCATTGGGAATGACGTAAGTATTCCTATTTCAGTCTTTTGACAGCAGGATGGAAAAATGGAGTTGGACTCACTGCTAGGCAAGCAGTGGGACCATTTTGAGGCTGTACAGATCAGCCAAGGATGATCTGTTCATACTCTTCCAAGTGTCTCAGCACCAAACGGTTGTGAAAATAGACTCCCAGAGGATCTAAACAGGAGGGATTGCTTCAAGCTCCCCATTGGGGAATTGCCAGGGCTGGGGGCAAAGCCTGGGAGAGTGAGAGGGAAGATGAGGAGCTTCCTCGTGTATGTGTCTCTGAGTCCAAGACAAAGAAACAAACAGCAAGGCAGAGCTGCACCCTCATTAATAACCAGCACATCCTCTAAGAGCCTTTCTACCCCCAACCCCAACATCCCTCCCCTTTTGTGATTCGCTTTCCTCTAATGTTTGCCCAGATGTTAACATGAATGTGATTCAACAAGCTTGGGGTTGGGGGAATTTGAGAAGAGGTACACAATCTTAATTGCCCCAGGCCCTACTCCACCATGGGATGGCTTTGCCTCCCTCAGCAGGTGGAGGGTCTCACTCAGCCTAGTAGAAAGTTCAGTTCCCCGGAGAAACTAACTTCCAGAGATTTAGGGGAAGTTTAATGCTCCTTACTTGATTGAACTTGAATGAATCTAATTCAGGAGGTAATCAAGGCACTTAGGAATGACTTCTATACTCTTATTCCAGCCAAAAGTTGTTCTGTACCAAAAAATACCCATCATGATAGAGAAGCTCTTAGGAAGGTTCTACGTGTGCTATTACTAGAGAAGAACTTAGAATAAAAAGACTATTAGACCCAGGTCTTTTGCATTCTGGAATCCTTCCAAGTCCCAGTATATCATATTACTACTGTCTCTAGAGCAGTGATCAATATGACTTTGAATGTGTCTCCCCTGTTGTTCAACAAATTGAACACAGATTCCCTCTGATTTTATTCTTTACTTATATGTATATTTATTTATAAATTATATAAATATGCTATTACCATTTGTTCATATTTCAAGGCACAATATATATAATTATATCAAAGTTTATACAGTAGACATAAATCTATATTTCAGATAGTCTTTTATCATGTCAATTTTTTTTAGCTGACCTCTTGTTAGATCTGATTAGATTGCTATTGTTTATCTCTTATAAAAGGCTTTGCTCATGCTTGGAGAAGTGTCAGTTCAGACATTCTTTTATTTTCTTTCGTACTTCATTAGTACATAATATTTGTGGTGAGACAGTTCCCAGATCTCTTATTTTTCTGCATGTCTAGTACACAGAGGCGCTGACAACTTGCATCCCGGACTATCTTTCCAAGGATGTTTGTATGGCAAAAAGTCTTCAAACATACAAATAGGGGCTCCCTAAGGAGCGAACAACAGGTTTGTTTGCTGTCCAGCATTATAAAGATAACATCTTCCTCTGGGGCAAAGTTTGGGTAGGTTTTCTCGCTGTCCCCTTATAAAAGATTTGGGTTTCCTTCACTCAGCGTTTGTTCTGCTCTGACACAAGCACACTGCACGTGCAGCATCCACCAGGGCTGTCCAAGCTGGCCCTGTGGACTTGGGGAGCAAGGGTAGACAGGACAAGCATGAGGCTTGTTGTGCCATGAGTAATAAAGTCCTTTGGCTCTGACCCAGGAGTCTTGTGTCTTCTGCCGGCATTCATGAAGTGTGGCAGGCTAGCTCGTTAGCTCACAAGTACTGCGAAATCTCAGACCCTCCACAATTTTTGACAGTATCTATAATGCATTTTTTAAGTAAGTAATTAGAGCAGGAATCTTTTTTAGGCATGCATCTATTTTGTGAGAGTTAGTTTGGTCAAAACTAGATACTATTGTCAAACCCACCTAACTGCACACACGCTAGCTCATCTCAACACACCGACATGAAAACCAGTGCACGAGCCCCGTGTCCACGTGTGTTTGCTGTGAAGAGCCCCCTCTTTTCCCGAGATAAGTGACTTGCCTCCCGGGTCATGTGGACCGCATGACACACAGACTGCGGGAAGCTGTGAGTCACTCCATAATTAATAAAGTTAATTTCTTTCCTTTGTGGATGAAATACAAACTTCAAAAGAAATCCTAATGCCTTTTCACACTCGCTGTGAATGCCCTGGACACCACCTAGGAGAACACTGCTTCTGATTACTTCTCCCTCCCGATTAGTAGCTCCTTACTAGATATCGAGCACTTTGAATGGACCCATCACCGAGCTGAGCACTTCAAATGAGATGTTGCACTCACTTCGTTCATCTCGGCAACACCGTATCTGTTTTACATGTGAGTTAACTGTGGCTTAGATGGAGTAAGTCAATCTTCACATAAACCTTTGACAAAACAAAGTGGGAATAGCCTCTGTGGCCACAGTCTGTGCTCCAGTACTGTCCCAGTTCACAGACGGCAAGACGGGAAAGTGCAGGTGACAGAGGAGGGACACAGCTCCTCTCCATCACTAATGCTCACGCAGAGCAGTCAGTGCCTACCTTGTCAGGAAAGCTTAGGATAGGCCCCCTGGTCTTTGCTAAATGACTTGTGGTTATGAGAAAAACGTGATTAATTTCTATTTAATGAATTCTGTCTTGTTCTGAAATAGTATTAGAAGAAGAAATTTCAATAGGCTCCTTGTGTTTTAAATGCAAAGATCGAAATGTTGTGCCTTATGGATTTTGGAGGAGAAGGGGTGAGAGATTTGGGGTAAGGGAGAGACAGGTTGCTTTAGGAGACAAAGGGAAGCTTGTGTGACTCTATCATGCTCAGGGACATACTCACACGCAGTCAAATGCGTACATGCATGTAGGATTAAACAATTAATCCTGCTGGTTCCACAGCTAAGATACGATCAATTATCCGTCTACACAGAGACTCCAGCAAGTCAGACGCGTCGGATCCACGCACTTGAGCGCTGTCACACTTCACGCCTGCTGGTCTTTAAAAAGATTGATCATCTTGACATGCTCCGAGAAGACCGCCACCGCATTCCTCCACTCTGTTCTGTGGTCTAAAAACAAGATCTCAATTTAACAGAACACAAGGAAAGTTTCAAAAGCTGCCAGGCAGTCTCCTCCTCTGAAGTTTCAGAGGGAAAATCATCTGTACTTCCAGAAGTAGGAAGGGTGCTGCGTTTGGGCGAGTGGGGGGCAGGCTGAGAGAAAGGGGGTGGGACACCTGCATGCTGTACACAGGAATTTAAACAGCTGTGGCAATTCCCTGTGCAACCTAGCCGTGGAACACCACCCGGATGCCTCATTTGTATGCTGCGGTGACGTCCTAGATGGAAATCTGTCTGGGAGTTACTAAATATATATTTGTTGGAGGCTGCGAAGGCACATGGCAGGAAAGGCTCCAGAGGACGGATGGGACCGCCGGGGGAGAGGGAGGGTGGGCGGGACAGGCAGGACGTGGGGCTGGGCAGCAGCAAGAGGATTTCTGGAATTACATTATTTGTGAGTCGTTTTTACTTTTCTTCCACGTCATTTGGAACCCTGTGACATTTTGGTCACGGGCCGATCCTGTCTTTGTCATTCCCAAGATGACCCTGGCTCAAGAGCGTTTTCTGTTATAAAGGACAGTGTTATAAACGCAGAGACAATGGACACCCATCTGCCTACTGCGACCTTGTCTCACAAGAGGGTGGATCTTTGGTGGAGGAAGAAGCAGAACGTGAGAAAAGATAACAAGATGAATAAACCAACTCACCTGTAATCCAGGGCAACATAAGTCAACAATTTTTCTTGACCACTGATCAGGAAATGTTGAAAATAGTGAATAGTAACGAGAAATATTGGAATTTCCATATTCTTAGAATAAAGACTTTTAAAAAAAATCTCTGATTGTATATCAAAATGCTCCAGATTTAAATTAGAAACAAGCATAAGGAGATCACTGAATTGGCATCTAGCCCAAGCCCCTCATCTTACAGAAGAAGAACTTAGGCTCAGACACATGAAGAGACTTATCTTAGGTCACACAGCACACCAGAGCCTAAATCAGGTCTGGAACCTAGGGGCCAGAGTTAAGCATCATTTCTTCTTTTGAAGTGCAAAATTTCCTGGAAGGATCAAAAATAAGTCTCTAACATCTCACTGTAAGTGAGTTTTCCCCTTGGCAGGAGAAAGGTGGACGGCTGAAAATCTTTGGGTGCTAGAGAGGTCAAGGGCACAGAAAAGATTGGCAGGAACTCTGAAAGCAAACCGTTCATTACTATCGTTGTCCAGAGCACGTCACCCACAAAGTCATTTCCCCAAGGCCCTGTGGTCATTATGTTGTTCTCCTGCTCACAGTTCCTCCATCAGCTCTATCCTTAATGACACAAACCACAGCCCCCAGCTTCATATCCACTCCTGTCCCATAATGACTCCATGCACGGTGAGGGGCTTGCTCTGTGCTGGGCACTGTGTAGATGTGGACAGGACACAGTGGTAGTGGCCAAGCAAGACGCAATGATGAAGAGGAGCTTGTGGTGGTGATGGGTGTCAGGGAAGGTTCCTGATGCCCTTCTCTGGAAATGACATTTGAGCTGAGAGCTGAAAACACGGATGAGCCAGCCTTATGAAGAGCTAAGGAAAGAATTTTCTAGATAGAGGGCATGGCACTTTCTCCAACTGGGTGGCTAGCCAGCTAGCGCCTGCCAGCCTTCTCTAACAAAGAAGTTAATGCCATTTCTACTGCCAGGGAGGCCTTTTCTCCTTTGTCTACGCTGACCGTTCCTGTTTGAAGCAATCCTGAGTAGTGGTTACAAATGTGAGCTTTGAGATAAATGTGGGTCTGGCACCCTCGCTACCGCCTGCAAGCTGGGTGGCCTTGGGAAAGTATTCACCTCTGTGAGCCTCGGTGTCCTCATTGTTAAAGTGAAGATGCTAACAAAACCTACCTTAGGAGGTCCCTATGAAAATTAAGTGAAATATGTTGCATAAAACACTTATTAAAACACATATAAAGGTCATTAAATGTTGGTTATTACCTACTCTTCAAGACCAAGCTTACATCACATCTTCCCTATGAGCTGTCAATAATTCCAGCCCAAAGTGGTATTTATGTCACTTGACCTCTCATGTTTCCAGACTCGAATCCCTCTCCACCCATGTATTTGTGTGTGTGTCAGTGTTCTCTTGTAGTGCACATTTAGTGTTATCTCTTTGAGTCATCTCCCCTAACAGATGGTGGGACCTTCTCACCATACTCATGGCCTACCCGTACATTGCCCTACTCACAGGAAGTCACACTACATGTATGCTCCAAGAGCATGTGGACGGGTGACCAAGGAGGAGGGAGATTAAAAGGAGAGACAAGGCTCATCCCAGGTCCATGATCAACATCCGACTGTTGTGGCCAGACTCTAAGATGGGTACCAATGATCTGCTTCTACTGGTCTTCATGTCCTTGTAGAGGTCTCTCCCCTTCAGGGCAGACAGGACCTGTGACTTGCTTCCGATCCACAGAACATGGCAAAGGTGACAAAATGCCGTTTCCACGATCAGGTTGTATAAGAGTATGACTTCCATCTTGCTAGCAGACTCTGAAGCAAGTGGCCGCATTTGGGAGATGCCTGTGTAGCAAGGAACTGAGGGTCGCTTCTGGCCAACAGCAAGCAAACAATTAGATCTTGATCGCAATCAAGCGAGAGAGCTTGGAAGAGGATTTTCCCCTCACTCAAGCCTTCAGAGGACATGTAGCTGCAGCTGATACCTTATTTGCAGCATCGTGCAAGAACCCAAAGCAGAGGACCCAGATAAGCTGCTCCTCTATTTCTGACCCATAGAAGCCGTGAGATCATACATGGGAATTGTTCTAAGCCATTAGTGGTCATTTGTAATAAGTGCGTGCTAATTGGTTATGCTGCAATAGATAAATACACTTGTTGAGTAACCTTGGGAAGATAGCTGTATCTCTGAAAACCACAAAGGGCCTTCTTTGTGCTGGGCACTGGAGTGGGGACCAGGTCTATGGTAGCAAACAAGGTAGGCAGTATCCTACTCCCATGGAGCCTCTAGTCCAGCCTCAGGCCTGATGGGATATTGCTTTCACTCGCTGGTTGCATGAAGAACTTAAGAAGTTTCAAGTCTGTACATGAGAAGGTCAGCTGAACAGTAGGTAGAGAGAAAAAAGCCAGAGCCACTCTGGAAGCTCTTAGGAAGGGAAATCAAATCAAACAGATGGGGGCTTTCAACATAAGCAGATGCATTTAGGTTTTTGGTTTGTCTTTTTTTTTTAAATACTGTGCTTTTAAAATAAAGGCAAATGTGGGGCTTCTTCTAAGAAATGAGTATGTGACACGGAAAGGTATTCTGTAACCAAAGCACATTCTGTTTATCTCTAGCTCACACTGGAAGCTCTCTTGCTTTTTCAAAAAGGAATCATGATTATAGTATCATTTGAAGTGAAGGGTACTGGGGTGTTATCTAGAGGTATGTTGGGGTCTTTCCGGGCTACATAAAGGTGTCCCTGTGAGAGGCCTTCTTTCTCCAACTAGCCCCACACAGACTACGAGACCACTGTCAGGAAGGATGGCTCAGTGTCCTGACCTCCAGACCCCAAAGCCCCTTTGTGTCCTTTACACCTACCTGATCCCTGCCTTCCTCCTCTAGGAAATACCCCCTCCCATGCCCCCAGAGACACCACTTTCGTGCTCACCTGCAAGTCTCCACTCGACCCCTTGTCTTCCTCTTTAGTACCCGACAGCCTGTGTGAAAGGAGTCGTAGCCCTTACAAAAACAGAACTTGAGCCAGGCGTGGTGGTGCACACCTAGAGTCCCGGCTACTTAGAAGGCCAAGGCGGGAGGATCAATTGAGCTCAGGAGTTCAAGACCAGGCTGGGCAACATAGTGAGAACTCATCTTTAAAAAAAAAAAAAGAGAAAAAAAAGAAAAAACCTTGTCTTCTTTCAAGGCTAAGTAAAGGCCTCAAAAATAAATAACCTGTCAGCCTTCCCTGGAAAGAGGATGGAGGCAGCATCTCTCTTCTTTGGGATGCACGTCCACATGTACTCGTAACACTTATGGAGAAAAGGCAGGTTGTTGTCTTGAAGACAACATTTGGTAGGGGACTGCTTGGAAATTCTAGCTCAGCCACTCATAAGCTGTGTGGCCTTTGGGAAATTATTTAACCTCTCTGGTCTCTGTTTTTTAAATGGGGACAATAATAACACCTACTATTAGAGTTGCTCATAGAGACCATATGAAGTGCTTAGAATGGTGTGTGGCACACAGCAAGCCCTCAGTAAATATTAGCTACATTATTAATGTAGCAAAAGAAACAAACAAAAACAGTTTTCATTTCTGATTGCATTTCATTTGATTGGGACACAACCGGTAAAAACAAGGAAGACTTAGACTTTCCCGGTTTGGGTTGACTCAAGGAAAGGCATGGATTAATTTGTCCTCGGAGCCTTCGCATTTGATTCGGATCCTCCTTGACCCCTGTCTTTCCCCAGCTCTCTTCCTCCATTCCCCTGTTGGCCAAGGGCCCTCAGCGCAATACCCCACCTGGGGTCACCTCTCCAAGTCTTAGATTTTACTGTCCCACTTCCCTCCCCGTCACATCTCTCCTCGCCCGTGTCCTTGTCCTTAGGGCTTTTGCTAGCATCTGATCAACTAATTTGTGCCAAAATGTTAATCACTCTTGGTTTAAATCAATCATTGTCAGTTTTGTTTTTTTTTAAGAAAATGTATCTCCACACCTTGCGTATGAAATGCATAATAAGTTCCCATTAGCAACAGCATCCTTCACTGCCCCGGTGATTTCAGCTCAGTGTGGGAAAGGGAGGGGAAGTACACATGACCACCCCCACCCCAGCCCCGAGCAGGGTCTCATCCACCCCGTCATGCCGTTGAGAATCACAAGTGCTGCCTCCCAGACTTGTCTCTTGGCAAATACCTTCAAGGACTTAGCCCAAATAATATCTGACAAGGAAAACTTAACATTCTAAGCAGAACCATACGTGAGACCTGGAAGGGAAGGTTTTCGGGTGGTAGGGTGGGAGAAGACCCACCTGGTCACTCTTTTAATCACACGTGTAACCTGTCCTCTCCATCCACCTCCACAAAACCAAGCGACTGTCTCTTAGCTTCATTATCCTCTTGCTTTCAAATGAAATATTAGATGAGATCTTCAAGGCCACCCTGTGCTCGTATGTTCAGAGCTGGCCTTGGGGAGAATGTTGCATCTTCGTTTATAAGTAGGAATGGGTCAGAAATTCTGCTCTCCACTTATTCAAGGCAGTGGGTTAACTGTTTAATAGGGAAAGCCTTTTTGCTGTGGAGGATAAAAGTGGCTTGGAAAGGCTGGATGGGTTTTCTGCTCCCAGTACTTAGCCAACCAGGACAGAGTGACTACCTACAGTCACAGGTAGCCTATCCCAGGAAGTCACTGATGTCCCCAAAACTCAATCCTCATTGGATGATCCTAAAATGCAAATTTTCCAAAAGGAGATACACCCCATGCTATACTTCCCATCTGAGCTGAGTTGGGGGAAAAGCAGGATCATTGCGTGGTATCCACGTGTGGGAGATGAGTGACAACCACCTGGCAGGTCAGATCCAATTTCCAGTATTGAATTCTGGTCTCCATAAAACCATCTAGATGTTTACTATTTTAGCACAGAAATGAAGTCTTTCTTTGGATTCAATCTAGGCAGTTACATAAGTGTTGCTTTGAAATATCCTGTTAATGGTGCAATTACTGTATGTATGGATGGACAGATGTACTAAAAATCTACTAGAACAGTGGTTCTCAGATGTTGCCATGTATTAGAATCAGACTCTACCCCAGACCAATTAAATGAGATTCCCTCAAGCGCTGGTAATTTTAAAGTTTCCCAGCTGATTTCAATGTGCTGCCAGTTTGAGAACCAAGTGCTAGAATAGAGGATATCTGTTGAACAAACCAAAACACAAAACAAAACAAAAAAAGATTTCATTCCCAACGAAGGCTTATCTCTAAGATCCTTTACAGCTCTAAGTTTCTATGATTAAATAAATATTTGTTGATTTACAAAAAAAAAAAATACATCTTCTAGACATCTTTTGCACCTGGTGATTGCAAAAATATGAACAAACAAAAAAATCTTTTAGTTCAGAAAACATAGTGCCTAGACGAGAAATTTTGAGGCTTGCCAAAGACAAGTTCTGAGAATTTCTCAATTTTCCTACAAGCTGGTCCTGTCTAGTCTCATGCAAACATTCTTAGAGGTAAATTGATTTATTTAGGGAAGACGCCCTAACATGGACAAGCAGAGACTCTCAGAATGGGAGGACAGATGGAAACCAAATTCCCCAGCTGAAATTTGGGTCGCGCCTGTTGAATTTGCCTAGGTGGGAGGTCTGGGGCCTCAAATCAGGCTCCTGGAAGCATCATTAATTTCAATTAGGTGGAAGATCTTCGCAGTGGCTTGCTCCAGTGACAGCCATTTTAGGATGTCCCGCTTTTGTGTGTGTGTGTGTGTTTGCGTGTGTGTGTGTGTGT
Organism: Lepilemur ruficaudatus; assembly: GCA_963574885.1. NCBI lineage: Eukaryota > Metazoa > Chordata > Mammalia > Primates > Lepilemuridae > Lepilemur > Lepilemur ruficaudatus. The sequence continues at coordinate 37,108 of CAUYRT010020278.1, forward strand.
GTGTGTGTTTGTGTGTCCCAAGGATACTGCTAATGGAGTTTAAGGTCCTTTCATCTGAACAGAGCCTTTATTAAGTCTCCTCACGCCTGTAAGTACCTGTAGCTGCCCTGTTCTCTCTTAATTCATTTTCTGTGCCACATTCAAGAGTATTTGGAATCTCTGCAAGAACAAATAAACCTCTGAACTCTGATACACGTGTAATCTGCCAAGGTCCACCCCTCAACTCCAGACTGTCCCCAAACGCAGCTGAAACGACATCAGAAAGCATCAGTGTTTCCTGTAATCCATTTGCCAAAGACAATGTACCAGACGTGTCGCATTTCCTATTTCAGCTGTGCCTGGCATTTCGTTCCCTCCAGTGACTAGGGCAAGAGGTCAAGGGAGACTCTCAAGGTGACAGATTTATTAAAGCACAAATGCAGTTATTTTAGCTCCCACAGCTCAGCACTAACCACTGGGTTATCTACCTTCCTTTCTCTTCTTTGTTTTGACTCAGTGGAGGAGTGAAGACCTTGTACACAGTGGAAAACGGCATTAAAACACAATTGAAAATTCTTACATTAACATTTCTTGGTATTAGGAACATTCCCATTCCACTCTTTTAGTTATGTTAAAGTATATCCTAACATATTGTTGATTATAGTCACCTTGTTGTGCTGTAAATATTGTTCATCCTATCTAACTATATTTTTGCACCCATTAAATGTCTGAGGTGATGGATACCTCAATTATCCTGATTTGATTAATTCCCCTTGTATACCTGTATCAAGACATCTCACGTACCCTGTAAAGATATACAACCATTGTGTAGCCATAATAATTAAAAATTTTAAAAAATGATTAAAGTGGTAAAAAAAAAAAAATTCTTACATTAACCAGTTGTGTGACCTCATGCCTCAATGGCCAGCTCTGCAAAATAGACGATTCCTCAGCAACCTCTAAATTCCTCTATTCTAATAAGGAAAAGAGGTAAAATTGAGGTTATTTATATCCTTAAAGCTGCTTCTGACTTAACTCCCTCTTGCCAGTGAGATTGTGACCTTAAAGTCAAACAGACAGCTTTGCCAATACTGGGCAGAGGCTACTGGCTTTATTAGGGCCCGGGAAGACCAAGAACTCGAGAGAGGAGTGCAATCCACTCTTCCCACTTTCTGTGCAAACTATCAGGAACCAGAAACACTGGGGACTCTTCTCCCTCTCGTAATTACTTGGGAAGGAGTGTCATAGCCTCAAGCGTAATTAACAGCATTTTAATTCATTCTCTCTTTTTAGGCTGCTCACATACTTGCTATTGCAAGAAGGAGCACAGCATTATGGTGTGTTATCTTTTTAAAATGAGGCCAAAGATGTTGACTATGACCATCCCCATAAGGAACCCTGCTCTCAGCTTAAACACAGGCTGGGGAAAGCATGGTGAGGTTCTGATGAGATGTGGCACACCTGCCATAGTCCTGCTCTCCCTGACTGATGTATCAACAGTGTTTAGCTGTGCTTATCCAAAGAATCACCTGCTTGTTATCTGTCCAGCAAGGAAAGATACCACAAATGCACCAAGACAAAGTGATACAGTGACTCAGGAGGCTTTGGGATGGCTCCTCCCAGGGCCTACCCTCCTACCCCACATCCTCCTTATTTATCCCTGAAGCCAAAAATCTCTTTACATACCCTGGCAGCCCTACTCATCTCTGGCCCAAATTTTAATGAAGGAAAAAGGTTCCCGTGCATTTGCTTATGAAACACACTGCATGTGATTCCATAAAGTGGAATGTGATGATCTCCTTCCCTGACATGTTTCCAGCTCCTCTTGACATCTTTCCTTCACTAAAAATACACAAAGACACACACCCATCGACACACACATGCATACACGGACTTCACAGAAGCAACTACTTCTGTCTGGCTTTTAATTTCATACTTGATGGTAATGAGTTATTTTCTACAGAAGCAGCAAAATGTGAAACTGACATTGGTTGAAATTTAGGGCATCCTGCTTTCCTATACATTATTCTTAGCTTCTAAAATATTCATAACCACTTAAAGATGATTTATGGATACATATCTAGAATTGTATCGTGATAATAAGCGCTTTACATATTTGTATTTTTTCAGAGTATAGATATGTTTGGTAGCAATCGGAGACCAAAATGCTGTGAAATATTTGTATGTGTTAATTATGTAATATAAATATACACGTTATATATACATATATATTGGCCAAAGCTCTACAATGAGAGATACCATGTCGAAAAGCAGTAAACTGTCAGGAATCTATGAATATAAATAGTTTTTAGCAATAGCATATTATCAAGGCATTCTTAACTACATTTGGCATTTTTGGAGCAAGAAAAATGCTGGGGTTTCATTAAACTGCAGCGCAAAGGAAATGGAGAATTTGGATCCTATACGGAAATGTCCTTGAATTGAATAGAATGCATAGAAAAGCTAAAAGGTATGTTCGTGCAAAATCAACCCCTTCCTCCAAAAACCCTCAATTTATTTTTAAGTGCCCAGAAATTAACAGAAAAAAAATGTATTAAATAATTAAGTGTATGTTTAAATGTCATATACAACATTATTCATGATGAAAGTGAAGTTCATAAAAGATTCATTTGTTTTCTTATTCATGTAAAATAGCAAGATCAAATAAGAGTGAAAAACTCTATTTTTGTGATCTATCTCAATTGTGTACATTCTTATTTGATTCTAAGAGAGTTACAGTGACGTTTAGTTATTTACTGCAAGAAAAATGTGCTTTCCTCCAATGGAAAAATTGCTAAAAGCATATAGCAAATTGAAATTATAAATAATCCTTACTATGAAACAACCAGGAAATATTTTTCCTATATACTAGGTGCCAGGATATCACCGCAGGTACCTCATTTAAGGCAGCCAATCTGCGCTGTTCTCTGAAAAGAAGAATGCATTTCTGGGAAATTCGCCATTTGAGATTCCAATGGTTGCTTATCCCCTTCTGAGGCTAATGGTGCCAGTTGCTAAGAAAACAGGTCTTCTTGGCTGGCCAGAGGACGTAGCTCTTTCTCTGCATTGCTGCAGGATCCAGGATCAACTCTGAGACACTCATTGTCCTGGAAAATTGGTGTATTGTGAGCCTTCTCAAACTTGGCATCCAAGAGCTATAATCCGTATTGCTTGTTTTTTGATCCCAGGGAAGGTGCTGATAACGGTTTTGAAGTCAGTGTGTGCTCGCTCCCAAAACACTCATATTACAAAGGACTTGAGGTCTGGCTAGCTTGTGAGGAGACTTAGGGAAAGAATTTCTTAAGACAGAGCCAAAGAAGAGGAGCTGGCTATGGCTTTTAGTTGTATTTTAAGCCCCTAGCCCCCTTTCCCTCCCAACCCTACTGATGAGGTATATTAATTTGAGGATACGCTCTCTGTCATGGGGTATGTTCTCTTGGGCTCTGTGCTGGACCCTGGAAGATGATGCTGCAAATGCACTGAGGGACGGTTCTCAATTTCTGTGCCTGCACAGCAGGTCAGATTTGGCCAGAAGCAAAATGGCGCGCTCGTCTCAAGACAAGACTCCGTGATAAGCACCAGGCTGCCAGAAGTAGCGGTCAGCTCTGTGGACACCATCAGGAATGAAATTTTCTCCAGAGCGCGAGACCTAATTTTCACTGATGACCTAAACACTTTCTCCAAACCCGCCTAAACGTGAATCTCAAAGCCTTTCTCTCTAGAAGTACTGAAACAGAGTGTGTTAGATGGAAGGAGTTCAATGCAAGGTTTTAGAACAAGACAATGATTTTGAAAGACCTACGGGGTGAACAGTGAAGAAATGCGGTTCAGACCAGAGCTCTCTCCCTGAGCAACTGCTGTCTACTCTCTGACGATGAACTCTGACCTGCTCAGTTGCTGCCATGAACATTCTCCCCTCCCCGTGACAATGATCTTTGTCCCTCTAACCCCCTTCCTCCTTCACAAAATAATAATACAAATTTTATCATTGATAACTATTCACTAAGCATCTATTATGTGTCAGGCAACATATGTATGCTGTCAATAATCCTCACACAATCATCCAAGGGAAGTAAAACTTTTCTCTTTTTACAATAAGAAAACTAAGACTAACAGAAGTTAAGTAACTTACCCAAGACCACAGAGCTAGTAGGTAGCATAGCTAGTTTCAAATAAGGTGGGTTTCTAATTGTCTGTCTGAACCCAGTGGGCAGTCTTAACCACTGTGGTACGTCCATACCTCTGTAGTGCTACATATGAAACCTTTATTCTGGCTACTTCTCTCCATCTCTGCTAAACAGCAGCAGCTAAGGGCCATCCGCATCCTACCTGAGACCCTCAAACCCCGGTCTGTCTGATGCCAGAGATTTAACCATTTTCCACTAAATTTATACTGTCCAATGAAGTAGCCACTAGCCACAGCACGTGGCTACAGAGTACTTAAAATAGGGCCACTCCATGTTGAGTTCCAAGTGTAAAATATGCACAGATTTCAAAGATTTAGTATGAAACAAAGAATGTAGTCTATCTCATTAATAATTTTTATTTAATATTGATTTTATGTTGAAATGATAGTATTTTAAATATATGGGGTTAAATAAGTTATTAAAATGAATATTACCTGTGGCTTTCTTAATCTTTGTAAGGGCGACTGGGAGACAATTTAAAATTACACATGTGGTTCACACTGTATTTCTGTTGGGCGCTAGGTCATTCTGTGTCGGCAGGGGAGGGTGTTGTGAGAAGCTGCTGCCAACCTGCTCCAGGAACTTTACTATCCCTGTCACTCCAAGCCTTCACCCTCCTGCCTCAATATTTCCAGAAAGTAATTGCTTCCCACAAAAATATTGGGAGACCCTTACACATCACAGAATGTCAAGGCTAGAAGGAAACTTTCAAACTTTGATGTACCTGAATCCACCCAACTAGCACTTTCATAAGCTCTACTACGGCATGGACGTTGTGGTAGATTATGTCACTGTTCCAAAGGTTCAATGCCCTGTATACTTCATACTTCCCTGCCCCATTGATGCCAAGTTCAGGCATAGGACTCGTGCCCCTCCTGGTAGGCAGACTATATCTCTCTACCCTTGTTAACTCAGGAGTGGCCATGTGACTTGCTTTGGTCAATGAAATATATACACAAATGTCACTTCTGAAATGTGGCTTTAAGAACCAAGTCATGGTTTGCTCTGGGTCTCTTTTTTCTCTGACACAAGACCTGCCATGTGCCAGGTAAAGGCTGATCTTATTACTACCTTCCCAGGCAGAAGAAACATCCCATCTTTTGACAGCCTTGACTACTAGAAAGATCTTCCTCACACTGCACCAAACCTACTTCCTGGTACAAACTTCTTCCTGTGCCACAAAATGGTCTCCCTTCTAGCTATCAGCACAAGTGAGGGAGTAAAAAGCAGAAAACCAGGTCTTGGCTAAGGTCAGATAGGAGCAAAAGCAAAAGAGGTCACTGAGGGGTCCTTCAGAGAGTAGGAAGACTCAGACTTGAGGTGGACCAGGGACCATGTTCCCAGCAGGAGGGGAGAATACAAAAAGCTGAGCCCAGGAGATAGGCTGCACTCAGAGCCACAGGGGCAGGTGAAGAAGAAAGGCAGAGAAAAATAGGAAGTCCATGCACGGTTGGTCTGCTGGAAGTTGTCAGGACATCATGGTAGCATGATAGGCTCACTATGGACACTCTGTCCCACAGTGGAAGCTCTGGCAGCACCAAAGACCCCATGCTCTGAACTTGACATTGCCACCTTCAGTCATTTACCTGCTGGTGTCACTCTTGGAACCACACTGTGAAGTTTTCTCCTTCTGCAACATGACAGTCCTCCATATATTTGTAGACAGCTTCATTTGTCATCTGAGCTGACTAACACTGATGCTCACCTTGGAAGCCAGCTAGAAGTGGTATGGGGAAGTGGTTCTGAACTTGCATCTCAGTGTCAGGTGACATCTGGGTTCAAATCTTGACCCCACCAATGGATAACTGTGTGACCTTCAGCAATATTTAAGCTCTGCAAGCCTCACTTATCTGTAAAATAAGCATACTCCCCACCTTGTAGGGCTGTTGTTTTGAAGATTAAATGAAATACTATAAAGTGCTTTCTGCTTTACTTGCCCTCTGATGAATGATAGTCATGTATTTTTCTCTGGTAAAAGGAGAGGAAAAGTAAAAAGTAAAGACTGATCATGGGGTGGCAACCACACTGATAGTGCACACAATGCTTCTAGGGACTCATTTAGGGTCTTGCAAAATGCCGGGTAACGGCCTCGGTCCTTGTATTCTAGAACCGAATCATCTGCTATTGAAATTTTGCCCACAGGATCCCTTAGAGGTTCATTTGAGGTAACTCAAAAAAAGGATGCATTGCTTATTTCCATTTGTGTCCTGTTTTCTGTTATATTTCCTTACCTAATTTCTCCCTTCTCTTTTGCTGAAGTCCGTGCTAAGAACCAGCACCTCACAGGAGTGGAGGAATTCCACAGCCCCTTGCGTATAAATATGTGAAGGCATAAAAAGCAGGAGGTGAAGAGAACACTCATCACGTGCAGTGTAGTCATAAAGTATCTGAAATGCTGCAACGAAACTTGTCCAGCCTTCCAGCCAGCTCGGGATTCAGCCCTGGCACCCAAACCTGT
>CAUYRT010020281.1:0-25375 GCA_963574885.1 Lepilemur ruficaudatus
GATTCATCTGATAGAGTATTTAAAAGCTAAATTTAGTACGGCTATTAGGAATACTTGCTTGCCAAGTTGAGTTTAAATTGTGTTCTAAGACAATGAGAAGTAATTGAAGATTTTTTTTGAACTTTAGAAGTGATAAGAAAATGGCATTAAGAGTAGGCAGTTGGCATCAGAAAGTAGGCTGTACTGGAAAGCAGAAAGTAAGTTTGATAGATCTGTTAAGAAGCTCTAACTCATGGTGGATGGAAGAATCACCTTCACACTAGGGACATGTACCGCGGTCACTTGATAAAATATAATATTAAGAATATACAAATAAAATTCAAAGAAAATAAAGGGAAAACAAAAGGTGTGAGAAACAAGATGTCACCTAAAAACTAGAGTGGATAAACTGGAAGTGGTTCTACAGTTTTAAGTACTTTTATAGCAAAATATGTATTTCCTTTGTGGACAAGGTACTTTTTCAAGTTATGGGTTATACGGAGAGCTTGAATTGATCTTCTCCTTGAAGCTAGAGGCATCAAATAGTTGTACCGTCTTTAGTAAGGAACCTAAAAATTGTCTCCAAACTCAGGAGTTTTGAAATAAGGCTTGTGTAGTGACCTGTCAGTGGGAGGTTAAAAGAAGTCATGATGAGAAATTGAATCCCCAAGCTGGCATGCTGCATGGAAGAAGCATCCTAATGCATTATTTTTGTGTGGGAAAATTTCAGGCTGAAAAATTATGAAAGTTGGTCCTGGAACTAGAAAATCTTAGGATCCTGACATTAACAAATATACAGCTGTTTATTGAAATACGTCCTCAACTCAGAGAAAATTAGACCCCCACAAATAAAATAATATTAACTAACTTCACAGAAAATAATAGTAATCATGAAAATTATAATAAATTATAAACTCCGTGAACTATGAATCAGTATGATACATACTCAACAGTTACAAATAAAAGGGAAAAATACCATTTTCCTAAAACTGAAAATAATAGAACAACCTTAAAGTATTTATAAGAAAAATTTCATTTAAGGAGAATTGCACAGTTTGAAATGTTAAAATAAGCAAATTGAAAAGAAATGAAAGGAAAACAAACAAAAAATGTTTAATGGATAATTAAAGAGTGGAATGGTTCTTAAGGTAGTAGGAAGTGGGTGAACAGAATTCAAGGGAGGATTCATGATGGTTGATATGGATTTGACAGCCAATCACATGATTTGAATGATGAGAATACAATTTTTGTTAAAACAAAACCAAAACACAAAAGAACAGAGCTGAGGATATTTCTTTGAGAAATACTTATATCAGAAGGCAAAAGATGTTGGATAGTAGTGTTAAAATCAAAAGGAAGTATAACAAGGATAATACTTAACTGAATTTCTGGACTTTGAGAACATCTACTGTTTTAAATAAAGAATTAGGCATTATCTAGGAATTTAATCACAGGACACTTAATCTTTTTCTCTCTCACTTTCTTGCTTTCTTGCTCTCTTTTATCTATATATTAAATAACAAATAATGTCATTGATAGTGGGCAAATAATATCTATGTCTTTTGGTCTGAAATTTTGATGCTAACAAAACTTGACTTAACATTTTTTCATTTCTTTATTGTTAAAGTGCTATTAGTAAAATATTTTGACATTGAAATATGTACTAAATTGAGAAAGATTTCAGCAATGTTGAATGCCAGAATGAATATGTTATGTGGTATGTTTGATTTTAATAGTATATTTGAAACAATATGATAGGAGGATATGATTTTTCCAGAAAGCATGAACTGAATAATTTATTTTGTAATATAAATTTATCCATTGAATCAATATGTAGTATTTAGTCACTTTCTCTATAGTTAGTCTCTGTTCATGCCATAAATTTTAATGGATTCTTTAGAACAGATAGATTATAAATTGTGAATTCACATGAGTGATAATGCAAAGTTGTATGTGAGTTTTTAAAAATTTGAAATTTGAGAATATTATAATTAAAATCGGAGGGTAAAAATATAATAGCAACTGTAAAAAATACACTGTTTTAAAAATGCGTATATAGAAAACACTGTCATCCTTTGTAATTTTACTGTAGGGTTTGTGAATTACTTTGGACACCTAATACTTTTTCTTTTTAAAACTACTGAACAGAATTAATATGAAAAAGGATTGGAGTTTTGGATAAATTTAATGCATTGTAAATCCATAGAGTGATGTAACTGCTATATGGCAAATATAAATTTAAACTTTTCTAATGAATATATGGTATCTAAAATGAGGCCTACATAGATCTGTTCTATTTCTCTCAAGTCTAACCATAACTGTAATATTAGATTCAGTCCTATGCATCACACATCGAAAGATATTGATTGACTTTAATGCATTCAGAAAAAACAAAAAGGGTGATAAAAATGAGAGGCAATTAAAGGAACAGGGGGCAGTTACAATCAAGAAAAGAGGATTGCCAGCAATATGTTACTTACCTCCAAAATTTGAAGGCCTGTCATATGGAAGAGAGGTTAGATTTATGCTCTGTGGCTCTAAGTAGTAGAACTAAAAATAATGTGGTGACTTCAGCAGAAAGCTATTATAGCTCATTACATGGCAATATTGCCTCTGCTTTCTTATAATGTACTTGGCAAAATGAAAGATGCTTTTACTGGGATTTCTCTGAGTTGCCTGAAATTTCATCTGATGTAGATTTCTTTATTTATAGTGAACTCCACAATTAACTATTGTTGCTATACTACACTTAAAATTATGACATGAGGAGAGGCATCATGGATGGTGGAATGAGCATAGTATTTAAAGTCATAACGACTTGGCTTTGAATTTGATCTTTGCTACTTAAGAGCTCTGAGAACTTAACTAAGCCATTTATCATCACGCAAGCCCTTTTTTCCAAAAGGGACTAAGGATATATTTTCAACTCTCCTGTTTTTGAATATTTCACACTAGTCTTCTGATCACTGAAAGTTTAAATTTTAAGGGCAGAAGAGTGGAATGATTTCTCACTCTGAAAGCCAAATTCCTGGGTCTGAAATCTGGCTTGCTCATTTAATAGTCATGGGTCCTACCAGAAGTCACTTAACTTCTATGAATCTCAATTTCTTCCTCTGTAGAGATTACTATAACACTCATTTCATAAGTTTGTTGTAGAATTAAGTGAATAAATACAAGCTCTTAAAAATATAATAGTTTACCCTTCCCCACCCCCAAAGGCATTATATGTAAACAAAATGGTTGTACCTCATAATATTCTGAAATTTAAAAAAAATAAATAAAAGAGTAAAAAGTTTTAAAAAACCGTAATAATACATGGTAAAACTTACTAAATATTTGTTCTTATTAGTCTGTTCTTTATAACTCACTTATTATACAACCCATGTGCAATTGTTCTTCAGATTCTACTATTTCCATAACTGTATTTTTTTTTCCTTAATTCCTTCTATTCTAATTGTTTTTGGGTCATTTTGACCTTTTATAGACTCTATTACACTAATTTTCTAACTGGCCTACTTTCTTGTGGTTTTCAGCCTTCTAGTCCAGATACCAGATTGCTGTCAAGTGTTCCCAGAAATATATATATATATATATATATATATATATATATATATATAGAGAGAGAGAGAGAGAGAGAGAGAGAGAGAGAGAGACAAAGTCTCGCTATCACCCAGGCTGCAATGCAGTGGCATCATCATGACTCACTGCAACCTCAAACTCCTAGGATCAAGAGATCCTCCTGCCTCAGCCTCCCAAGCAGATGGAACTACAGGCACACACCACCACATCTGACTTATTTTTTCTATTTTTTTTTTTTGTAGAGATGGGGTCTCCTTGTTGCTCAGGCTGGTCTCGAACTCCTGGCCTCAAGCAATCCTCCCAAAGTGCTAGGATTACAGGTGTGAGCCACTGTGCCTGGCCCCAGAAATATTTTTCATCATTGTCTTACCCTTATCTATGTACTTTGAAAACCTCTCTAAAATGAAGCCTCTTTATACTCTGGCCGAAACCTACAACTTCCAGAGATATCTTTAAATATGTGTTCAGAATCTTTTGACCTCAGCTTTCTTTTGTATCCTTTCTAACTTTGTCCTCTAACCCTTCAGCTAGAAGGACTTGACCTGCTTACATTCTGGCAGTCCTTTAAACTTCAGCCTGAAATTTGTTTCACACTAGCATCCTCTTAGGCCTTCAGCAATCTCTCCCTACTATGAAATTTTATTGTGCTACTTGTTTATCATGTTATTTTCATAATGTATATCTCCTGCGTTAAAACTTCTTTTATTGAGCTATCTTATAATTTTTCACAATATTTCCACCAGTTTCACCAAATAAATATATTGACTACTATGTATAGACTTTTTCACATATTTAAAGTTTCTATTCAATTAATTATGCCCTTACAGTGCCTACATTTGTCTTGCGCATACTATGTTTTCAAATATGAGTAGGTTGGCTGACCTCTCATCTCAATATGACTTTAAGTATGGCTCTACTTCTTAGTAACTTTGTGATATTCTATCTCTTAAATTTGTCCCTCTCACAATTGTTGCAATAAGTAAAACTTACATTTTATACTAAAGAGCTATATGTTATATTGTACTGTGGTTTTGGAAGTTTAAGTAAATTTTTTGTTTTTTGTTTTGCACTAAGGATTGGTAGTTGTAGAAAGAGAAAATTGTACAACAGTAGAAAAACATGGGGTTCTGAATAAAAAAAAATTAGGTTTTAGTCTTGGTTTTGTCATTTCCTAGGCATTTGGATATTAGCAAATAATTAAATTTCTCTTAGCCTTTTTCTCCTTATTTAGAATATGGTGGATAATTTCAACAAAATATAAGCACCCCCATGGGATATTTGTGCACTTCACTTACTTTTATATCCCAAATATCTAGAACAATACCTGGCACAGAATAAATAATGTATTTGTTGGTTAAACATCTCCTCCAAGAAAATTGTTTGTCAGGATGAAAACTGTTAATATTTGTGAATGTGTTCTGATGAGGGGCTCTTTAGTTTTATGCAAAATTTTATGTGAGTTCCCTAAGGAAAGGGCGATCATTCACCAATGCATTCCTAGTGTTTGGCAGGTGGAAGGTGCACTATTAACTAATGATGTTTCTGAAGGTAGAATTAGAGACTGAGAATAATAATTCCTGTACTTTTATTTGCCATTGAACTTGTATGCCATTGGTTGCCTTAAGTTTTCTCTTGTCATTTTAAGTATGCTGGGATTGATATAGTTTTGGAAACTAATAGGTAGTATGTATGTAACTGTATGTCAAAGTCAGGTGCCACTAAAAGCACAATCCAGACTGGTAAAGCTGTGAGTGTGTGATTTTTTAGAGATATATTAAAATATTTAAAGACACACATGGAAAATAGTCAAATTAACCCATCCTTAGCCTGTTATGGTATCTAAATTATTTACTATCTTTCCAATCTGATAAATGTATTGCATCTCTACTGTGTGAACAGAGATGAATATAATGCATTTGTATTCTGTTTGTTTTTCTTAGGAAAACTTTATAAGTTAGCCTCATTTAACAAATGTATTCTTAGCCCCTATATATAAATACGGTAAATAAGATTTAGAGTGGGTAAGATCATATAGTGAAAAAGAAAACAAAGTACAAAGACAAGAACATAGGCCATTAATTTCTAGCTAATGCCAAACCATGCTATAATTTGGATTTTTTTCCCCCAAACCTCATGGTGAAATTTGATCCCCAATATTGGAGTAGGGTCTACTGAAATATGTTTTGGTCATGGCGATGGATCTCTTGTGAAAAGAGTAATGCCCTCCCTGAGGAGGGATGAGTGAATTCTTGCTTTATTAGTTCTCTTAAGAGCTGGTTGTTGAAAAGAGTTTGGTATCTCCCTGCTTTCTTTCTTGCTCACTCTCTAACCATGTGAACTCTGCACACACCAGCTCTTCTGACCCTTTCGCTATGAGTGGAAGCCGCTTGACGCTCTCATCAGATGCAGATGTTGGCACCATACTTCTTGTATAGCCTTCAAAACTGTGAGCCAAATAAATCTCTTTTTAAATAAATTATGCAGCCTCAGGTATTCCCTTCATAGCAACACAAATGGATAAACCATAATTTTAGAAATATCATTAGCACTTGTTTTAAGACTGTTGTTTGTGCTATGAAGCTATAACTCATATGTTTTCTGTATTAATACATCTTCCCTGCCTATATTTGTTGAATGAATCAATAAGTAAGTGAATGCTATACTAGAAGTTCAAATAAGTTGCCAGGGAAAACCAAAATGAAAAGATTTCCTTTGACTGAGAGAATCTAAGGAAGGCTTTCAGCAAACAGAATTCTGCTGGAAATTTTTTTCTAATATTTTTTTTTTTTTTTGAGACAGAGTTGTGCTCTATTGCCCAGGCTAGAGTTCCATGGCATCAGCCTAGCTCACAGCAACCTCACACTCCTGAGCTCAAGGAGCCTCCTGCCTCAGCCTCACAAGTAGCTGGGTCTACAGGTGTGTGCCACCACGCCCAGCTAGTTTTTTCTATTTTTAGTCACCTGGTTAATTTTTTTTCTGTTTTTTAGTAGAGATGGGGTCTTGCTCTTACTCAAGCTGGTCTTGAACTCCTGACCTCAAGCGATCCTCCTCCCTCAGCCTCCCAGAGTGCTTTGATTGCAGGCATTAGCCATTGCACCTGGCCAGAATTCTCCTGGGATTTAGAGGAAGAGTGAGAATCTTGTTACATGAGAAGACGGTATACTGCAGAGAGGTATTCCATGCGAAAGACAGGGAATAATCATGAATCTTTTAGTAAAGAAGGGGAGAATCTTCAGCAACGAGAGCTTTGATGATGATAGAAGGGAAAGACATAGATTAGAAGGTGTTTAACTAGAGTTTGCCCTAGCTCCTTAGACATTAAACTTTTGAATTTGGATTTAAGTTTACTTGGTATCATCTGTACTTTAATATTACAATTTTCAAAACATGGGTAATACTGGTGGTAGAGAAGATGGAGCCTAAGAGTTAGAATAATGTTTTTTAAAAATCTCAGTAGAGAGATAATCTTTGTTTGAAATGTAGTAGTGAGAGTGGAAAAAAAAGACTGCATGCAACTATCCTATAGACAGCTTTATTTGAAATGCCATCTTGACCGAGTTTTGAGGTCTTGACTAGAGGTTGGTCAGTTCCCCTTCTTGAGCAGCTGATTAAGTCTACAGCCAAACCACTTCTCTTATCACTCTCCAACTCCAGGTTACTATGTGCCTGCCTTAATTGACCCAATGGCAATTACCAGACAACTAGGGACAGCCGTTATGCCTTGAACCCAAGAAATTATCCAAATTAGCCAATCTTTAGGAAGTCTACTAAACATATCTAACCCATCCTGCTTGCCATGCAGAAATTGCCCCTGTAGCTCTAGCTTACTGTTACCCTGTTCCCAGGTATAATCCCCTGTGTTGCCCAGCGTGGCAGCTTCTCTTTTTGAGCTGTAACAACAACAACAACAACAAAATGTGTCTTTTATGTATCACAGTGGCATTGTATTGTGCCCTTCCATCAAAGGAATCTTTTAGTCTTGTAAAACATATGCTGAGTTGGATTTAAGATTGTCTGGTAGCTCAATAAAAATGTAAAGTGAAATATTTGGCAGAGTAGAGGGCATAAAAATCCAAGGGATGATCAAGGAAAAAATAGAGCAAAAAGAAATCCAACACCTGAGAAACAAGATGAGTAGATGAAAAAAAAAAAAAAAGAAAAAAAGAAATCCAAGTGCAGGAGTCTGGGGAATGCCGCCTATATTTAAAGAACACGCTGAGGAGGAAAATACGCAAGAAGTCAGAGACAGTGGTCTGAGACACAGCAGGGAAACTGGGAGGGTATAGGGAACAAGCCAAGGATTCAATCATTACGAGGTCTATATCCATGAAGATTTTAAGAGCTGCTGAAATTGCTAAGAGATAGAAATGAATGTTCAACAAGTAGGAATGCTATAGCAAGGAAGATCAAGAATAAGACTTAAGTAATTTAATGGCTATTTAATTGGCAAATTAATCTCTGTGACAACTTCTTCAAGTAACGAGTGGTTTTCTATGCTGTGTATTCATAGCCCTTGGTGCATAACCCTTCATATGGCACTTAAATGCCATATTGCCATAATTTGTCTGTTTTATGCATTAAAATATAAGTGCTCTGAGGAAACAAATCACAGACTTAGCTGTCTGAAAATAAATCTAGTATCACCTATAGTCACTGAGACAGAGCTGTTACTTGGTGAGTGTTTGTTGAAGAAAACAAATGTTTATTTTACTTCAGTGCTGACATTTTAGCACTCTTCTTCAGATTCAAGAGGGTATTAACTGCCTGATGTCCTGAGATTGGAAGGAATCCCATGCAGATTTCCTGATTTCCCTTATACAGCTATAATAATCTGCAGAAGCTCAGCTCTGCAGCGAGTTGAAAATTTGCTCTGCCATGCATGTTTAACGTGTTTTTCCTAATAATTTTCCCAAGAAGAGCTACAGAAACTAGACAATCTTGTGTCAGAAGTTCAAATCAAACTATTTTTCAACTTCATTGCATTCCTGTAGCAATAGCCCTATCTCCCTTTATAAGGTGTTTTGTGCAAAGATGTTCTACATGTGATATGGAATCATAAGTCTTTCCATTGATGTCAGTAGGTTAAAATTGTGTGCTTATGAGCACAGTGCTATGGCGAATAACTTCTCTATGGGCCAATTAACTTTATTCTTCCTTATGAATACTATGCTCTTTACCCTAATAAATCATCATATAAGCCTGTTTCTTGTTACAGAAGTAATTAAATAAAAAATGTATATCTGAATTTAAAAAATGAAAACATTCAGCAAAGTAATACAACAGCTGTGTTGATTTGCTATTCTGTGTCAGGCAGTTGGACAATAGGGCTCTCTCTGAGGCAAAAAGAGGATGAATGGAAAATGTGTTAACTCATAGGAAGGAGTGCCTGTATTGGTCACAGTGACTACTTAGCATCATTTTCTCTCAGAGGTGATGAAAGATAGGGACATGAGAATTAAATCAATCACTTTTGAAAAGCTCAATGTAATGTTATAGTAAAAAAAAAAAAACCTTCTAAGATACTTTATGAAGAACTGGTTAGTAATTCTACAATGGTTGCTCTGACTCTGACTGGGTGCTAGTGTCACCTGAGGAACATAAAAAATACCAGCGCTCATTGCCCTCTCCCAAAGGTTTTAACTGCTCTGTGTCTGAGTCCACATTTATTATGGAATCATAAAAAACTGAATGACATTTTCCTCATTCTGGGAGAATGAAGCATGAGTATATCAGAATAATAAGAACATCCAGATATTACAGCAATATTTTTCTTCTAAACATCCAGATATTCCTGTATTAGACAAGACAAAATGTGCTTCTCAAAAGCAGGAGAAGTAAAAGGAAGGGAACAAAACATGTTCTATTTCCACATGGAAAATGAGAATAGAATTTACATCAAAATGAGCAAATATTTGCTTTTATTACTCATGTGGCAGTTATTGACAACACAAAATTCATTGTTTAATTTTATGGAGGTTATCAGAGGGTATTTTTCTGCTTTTTTTTCCTTAGAAACTAAAGAATTAATTAGTGCTGTGTGCTGGCTTATATTTATAGATACTAATTTGTTTACTAAAAAACAGAACATTAATGGAGAATTTAGATCATGTCTAATCTAGAGTAAACATTAATTATAAATTTAGTTGTGGAGCAACAAATAATTTTCAGGATAGGCATTCATATGGGCCCCAATTCAAGTTTTAATGTGCAGCCTGGTTTGAAAATGCATCAGGTTTGGAAATATGATCCTTTAAATCCAACTTTAAAAAGCTATAAAATATAGATTTTATTCACAGAAGAAATAAGTATGTACTAAAAGTAAACTGAACAAAAATGTGCAAACTAAATAAATAAACAAAAAGCTACAAGAAATACATAAGGGACATTGGAGAAGAATGAATAAGTGGAGAAAGATACTATAATTCTGAATGAGAAAAGTCAATATTTAAAGATGGTTGTAAAATTAATTGATAAGCTGAACATAATTACAATAAAGCATCCAATAGTTCATTCTATTGTTTTATTTTTTTAGGAGAGTGACAGATGTCACAAAAGCAATCTAAATTTGTATATATTTATTTATAATTTTCTATTGACTCAACATGTTTAAGATTTTACCAGGCATAAAATAGAATTTTAATAAATGACTGCTAACTGATATCTTGGTATTTTGGTAGGCAGTCAAGATTTAGTTTTAAATGATACTTTACTGTCAAATAGTATAATAATAGTATATCAAACAAGTGATAGGTAGTATATTTTAGATTGTATCTCATTAGGAAAGTGCCTCTGAATTTTACTAATTGAAAATTTAGCCTTCCTATGGCCCTCAATAGACCCAATCTTTAACGTTAATAATTTTTAAATGCCTGAGGAATAGGAGAATAAGTTTTGGGGAGCCCTACGTGGATTGCATCTGAGAAGTATAGCACTCTCTTGGGAACACAACACAATCCAATCTAGATCCACCGGGAGCTAGTCCTTAGTGGAGTCAAACTTACCTGTTAATCAATTCTAGTTTTGGGCCAAAAGCCCATGTGGGAAGTCACTTGTCAAAAACTATTGAAATGAACAAAACATGTCCCCTATTTCTTGTTTTTCATTTTACTTCTTTGACATTTCCATATTTTTTTCTTGACATTGTACTTTTCTATTCCATCTTCCACTGACTTGTGAAATATGGTTACATAAAAATATTAAGAATAATTTTCATAGATTTACATGGGATAAACCAGGTGCTGCCTGTAATAATCAAAATTTACAAACATTCTTGCAGTAAAGTGATATATATCGCTTTTCCATAATAATAGCATATGTTCAAAGGTTTATCATCTGTTAATGGATTATGATAAAATTTCCTAGAAGTACCTAAAGAAAACTTTGAAAACATAATCCAGAAGATGGAGACATTAGAATATCAAAAACCCATGTAAAAACTAGATGTTATATAGAATGGGGACTCATTTCCTCGTCTACAAATGAAAGTTTGAACTATATAAGTCACAGGAATAAGGTTTTTTTTTTAAGGTAAAAGTAATTAATTAAGAAAGTGAAATATGTAAAAGAGAGATTGTTTAATTCAAAAGATATATTTACACGTCATGAGAAAAATTAATCTTCCTGAGTGACATATATTCAAGTAACTAATTCAATGCCTGTCTGGGCAAAAATCTCAATTCCCTAAATCCACTTTTGAACTAGATTTTGAAAACGCTAGCTCTGTAAGAACTCACCCTTTCTCCCCTCCCTCCTGAAAGGAAGGAGGAGTGTGTGTTACATGTGTTTGTGTGTGTGTGTTTGTGTGTGTGTGTGGAGAGAAAGAGAGATAGAGAGTGAGAGACAGAGAACAAATTAAAGAAAGAAAAAAAGAAAAATGGAAAGAAGAAAAAATGTTTGTTTCACTTCAAACAAGCTTGTGCTAGTTTAGGTAATTTATTTCACAGGATTTCTTAGTATCATTAATATGACACTGTGCATTGCAAATCTGTCAGCACAGTAGAATATGTAGCATTTCCCAAATTTATTTGGCCACAAAAATATTTTTATTGCTAAATACTTGCTAATATACAATAGGGTTCATTTAGAAAATACTCCTCTAAATGAATTAGAGGTTCTTTTTAGAGCAGTTAAGATAACATTATAATTTAATTACCCTAATTCTATGATGTCATACTTTTCAAATATTAAGCTATATCATTCCTTAATTGCTTCTGATAATGAGACAGAGGAAATAAACCTTTTAATTCTTAGACTAATACATAGCATATTGTATTATTTCAATGAGGACTAAAACTGCAGTCTTGGGCCTACGAGTTATGGTGTTATCTAATTTATCCCAAGAAGTTATTTAATTTACCCCACTGGTATATAATTTTTTGGATTATCATTATTCAATCATTCATAATTTCATTAATATTTCTCTTCATTACATTTTCAATGGGAGCTTACTAAAATTACTTTTTTTAGAGGAATTAACTGTTAAATTTATAGCAGGGTATATGCTACTTTCATTTTTTAATGCTGTTCTAATAAAATGGAACAGAGCTATCACTAGCTAATTTATTTCCATGCCAAACCATTTACACTCTCCAGAGAAACTTGTGTTTAAATAAGGCATGCTTGACCAAGAAAGGTTGTCATGTATTAACTGTCTCTGTGGGGAGTTGATGTTAAAAGTATAGTTTGTTCAGTGAAGAGAACAGAAAACAAGCTCTATATACTATTCTCAGTCAGAAAACCAGTTTCTCATCTTCTCTGCATGTAAGAATGTTGTCACTTCTAAGAAAGTGGCACTGTACACAATTAGCAATGGGAAGATTTCTGCTTTTCAAATAGTCAGGATTTTCTTTTCTATGCTAAGGATAAAATCCTCTTAATGTGCCTTCTCTGATTACCATTTATCTGTTAGAGAGTGAAGATGCACAAACTTTCTTTTTCTTCTATCAAAGAGAAAATCAGATTTCCTCTTATTGTTTCCTTATTTCTTTTCTCAATTTTTTCATGATACTCTATTTCTCTTGGTATTTCATATTTTGTTCTAATACAGAGAGAACATTTACCCTATGGGATTTCAAGGTTATTCCTATGCTATATAATCAGAAGTATTCTCCAGTGCTACAAAAGCGAAACCATTTTTAAAGGGGGAGAAAAAAGATAAAAGACAATCTCAATAACAAGGAGAATAAAAATCCTCCTAGGATTTTTAATCTACAGTTCAAACAAGGTTCTAATTTCTTAATCATTCTATAAAAAGACTAACGTAACCAATAGTGAAAACTGTCTATCTCCTCCCTCTTTAAATATCTCTACTCAGCAATAGTTTCTTTTTCTTTCTTTCTCATTCGTATTCTTTAACTCTCAGAGAACACTCAGCAATAATTTCAACCACGGATAAAGTACTTTATACCACTTTTCACTGTGACTACCCAGTATTGATACTGCAAACCACAAAGGCATTTGCAACCTAAATCTTAGTTTATTTTAGAAAATGTTTTATTTTCCCTTGGCAGGGCAATTTATTGTTTCTATTGCCTTTCCAGCAGCATTAGGTCAGATTAACTTTTTCAGCTTCCAGAAATCATAGCTTAACATCCTTATTTTCTCTCACACACACAAAGTACAAACTGTAGTGGATGTTTTGATTTCTACCTTTTCTGTTGTCAGAGATCAATTATATGATATTAATTCTTTAAAATGTGTTCAGTTTAGGAATAGCCTAACATATAACATTTATAATAGCTTAATGTATTTTTGAAAATAATTTATAATCTCTGTTGATTGTAGTACCTGTAATGCAGCAGATTCATTTTGTTTTTCAAATTGTTTATATTTCTGTTAAAGTTTTTGATCTACATGATCTCAATTTCCTGAAAGAGTTTAATAAAAATTCCCTGCTATGATTAGTAGGTTTGTTAATATCTCTATATAAGTCTCACAGGTTTCACTTCATCTAACACTTGCGGTTATATGCCAGTACATTTATTATTTTAGAATATCCTTATCTAATAGTTTATTTTATTACATAATGCTAATATTAATATTTATCTCTATTAATGCCTTCTACCTAAATTCTGTTTTATCTGATATCAATACTGCTAACAATTATTCTTTGTTTAGTGTTTAGGCAGTATATATTTTTCATATCTGTAGTATTTGACTTTTTTGCTTTCTTTAAAATTATTTTTAATTGACATAATTATATATATTTATAGGGCACAGTATGATATTCAATACATGTATACAATGTATAATGATCAAATCAGGATAATTAGCATATTCATCACCTCAAACATTTATCATTTCATTGTGTTGGAAATATTCAAAATCAACTCTTCTAGCTATTAAAAAATATACAGGGAATTACTGTTAACTATAGTCACCCTGAAGAGGTATAGAACACTAGAACTTATTCCTCTTATCTACCTGTAATTTTGTATCCCTTAATCAACCTCTCCCTATATCCCCTTCCCTATATGCTTCCTAGCCATTAGCAACCACTATTTTACTCTCTACTTCTATGAGGTCAACTTTTTCAGCTTCCACATGAGTGAGAATATGTGGTATTTGTCTTTCTGTGTCTGGCTTATTTCATTTAACATAAAGTCCTCCAGGCTCATTGTTTCCAAGAATGACAGAATTTCACTCTTTTTTATCGCTGAATAATATTACATTATGTGTGTGTGTGTATGTGTGTATGTATTTTTTTTAGTCCATTTATCTGTTGTTTGACACTTAGGTTGATTTCATATCTTGACTACTATAAATAATACTGCAATGAACATGGGAGTGCAGATATTTCTTTGACTTACTGGTTTACTTTCCTTTGTATATATATATTCAATAGTGGTATTGCTAGAGCATATAGTAGTTCTATTTTCAGTTTTTCTGAGAAACATCTGTATTGTTTTCTATAATGGCTATACTAATTTACATTCCTATCAACAGTGCATAAAAGTTCCCTTTTCTTCACATCCTTGCTACCATTTATTATTTTTGTCGTTTTGATGATAGCCATTCTAACTGGGCTGTGGTGATAATATCTCATTGTGGTATTGATTTGTATTTCCCTGATAATTAGTGGTGTTGAGAATTTTTTTTATATACTCTAGAGCCATTTGTAAGTCTTCTTGTGAGAAATGTGTATTCAGATCATTTGCACATTTATAATTGGATTATTTGTTTTTTCCCTGTTGTTTGTGTTCCTTGTATATTATGGACATTAATCCCTTTTCAGAGAAATAGTTTGAAAATATTTTCTGCCATTATACAGGTTGTCTCTTCACTTTGTTGTTTCCTTTGCTGTGCAGGAGCTTTTATCTATGATATAATCTCATTTGTCTATTTTTGCTTTTGTTACCTATGTTTTTGAGATCTTATTCTTAAAATCTTTGCTAAAATCAAAGTCATGAAGCTTTTCCCTGTGCTTTCTCCTATTCATTGTGCAGATTCAGGGCTTATGCTTAAGTCTCTAATCCATTTTGTGTTACTTTTTGTATATGGTGAGAGATAGGGGTCTAGTTTCATTCTTCTACATATGTGGTTTTTATTCTTTTAATATGTAGTTTTCTCAGCACCATTTATTGAAGAGGGTGTCCTTTCCCCAATGTATGTTCATGGTACATTTTTTGAAAAAAATCAGTTGGCTGTAAATGTGTGAGTTTATTTCTAGGTCATCTATTCTGTTCATTAGTCTATGTGTTTCCTTTTTTTCCTAGTATTATGTTGTTTCGATTACTATAGTTTTGTAGTATATTTTGAAGTCAGCTATTGTGATATCTCCATCTTTGCCCTATTTGCTCAAGATTGCTTCAGCTATTTGGAATCTTTTGTGATCCATATGAATTTTAATATTGTTTTTCTATCTTTGTGAAAAATAGCATTAGAATTTTGATAGGGATTGCATTGAGTCTGTAGATCCCTTTGAGTAGTATGGACATTTTCATAACATTAATTCTTCCAATCCATGAACACAGCTATTTTTCCATTTATTTCTATCTTCTACAATTTCTTTTATCAATGTTTTATAGTTTCAGTATTCAGGTCCTTAACTTCCTTGGTTGAATTTATTTCTAAGTTTTTGTTTGTTTGTTTTTATTTTCTTGTAGCTATTGGAAATGGGATTATTTATTGATTTCTTTTTTGGATAGTTTGTTGTCAATGTTTAGAAAAGAATCCTTATTCAATAAATGGTACTGGGAAAATTGGATAGCCACATGTAGAAGACAGAAACAGGATCCGTACATTTCACCTCTCACAAAAATCAACTCAAAGTGGATGATAGACTTAAACCTAAGACATGAAACTATAAAAATTCTAGAAGAAAATTGGAAAACTCTTATAGACATTGACCTAGGAAAATAATTTATGAAGAAGACCCCAAGGGCCATCACAACAAGAATAAAAATAGATGAATGAGACCTGATCTAATTAAAAAGCTTCTGCACAGCTGAGGAAACTATCACAAAAGCAAACAACCTACAGAATGGGAGAAAATATTCACATGTTACACATCTGATAAAGGGCTGATAACTAGAATCCATACAGAACTCAGGAAAATCAACAAGAAAAAAATCAAACAACCGTATTAAAAAGTGGGCAAAGGATATGAACAGAAACTTTTCAAAAGAAGATAGACTAATGGTCAACAAACATATGAAAAAATGCTCAACATCTCTATTCATCAGGGAAATGCAAATCGGAACCACAATGAGATATCATTTAACTCCAATGAGAATGGTCTTTATCAAAAAGTCCCAAAACAATAAATGTTGGCATGGATGTGGAGAGATAGGAACACTCCTACACTGCTGGTGGGGCTTCAAAGTAGTACAACCTCTGTGGAAAGTAATATGGAGATACCTCAAAGAGCTATAAGTAGGACTACCATTTGATCCAACAATCCCATTACTGGGCATCTACCCAAAGAAACAAAAGACATCAGCGCTAGAATGTTTATAGCAGCACAATTCACAATTGCAAATACGTGGAAACAACTCAAGTGCCCATCAATACCTGAATGGATTAATAAAATGTGGTGTATGTATACCATGGAGTTCTACTCAGCCACAAAAAACAATGGTGATTTAGCACCTCATGTATTATCCTGGATAGAACTGGAGCCCATTCTACTAAGTGAAGTATCCCAAGAATGAAAAACAAGCACCACGTATGCTCCCCATCAAATTGGTATTAATTGATCAAGACTTATCTGCACATTTAGTAGTAACATTCATCAGGTGTTGGGCAGGTGGGAGCAGGGAGGAGGGAATGGATATATTCACACCTAACAGGTGCAGTGCACACTGTCTGGGGTTGGACATGCTTGAAGATTTGACTCGGGTGAGACAAAGGCAATATATGCAACTTAAACAGTTGTACCCCTGTAATATGCTGAAATAAAAAATATAAAAATAAATTTAGTAACTCTTTATAATAAAAACCTTCAACAAAGTAGACAGAAAAAGAACATATCTCAAAATAATAAAAGTCAAATATGACAACCCACAGCCAACATCATACTGAATGGGAAAAAGTTGAAAGCATTACCCCTGAGAACTGGAACAGACAAAGACACTCACTGTCACCACTTTTTTCAACCTAGTACTGGAAGTCCTACCCAAAGCCATCAGGAAAGAGAAGGAAATAAAGTTATCCAAATCAGGAAAGAGGAGGTCAACCTCTCACTGTTTTCCAACAACATGATCTTATATCTAGAAAACCCTAAAGACTCTACCAAAAGACTCCTAGAATTGATAAGTTAATTCAGTAAAGTCTCAGGTTCCAAAATTAATGTACACAAATCAGTAGCATTTCTATACACAGTCAAGATAAGAATTAAATCAAGAACTCAACATTAGTTACACTAACTGCAAAAACAAAAACAAACAACCAACCCCAAGAATATACTTAACCAATGAGATGAGAGATCTCTACAAGGAGAACTAAAAATCAATGATGAAAGAAATCATAGATGACACCAGCAAAGAGAAAAACACCCCATGCTCATGAATTGAAAGAATCAGCATTGTTAAAATGTCCATACTGCCCAAAGATATTTACATAATTAATGCAATTCCCACAAAAATACCAACATCATTTTTCATAGATTTAGGAAAAATAATACTAAATTTCAAATGGAATCAAAAAAGAGCTTAAATAGACAAAGAGTCCTAAGCAAAAGAAGAAAATTTTGAGGCATCACATTACCTTACTTCAAATTATACTAAAAGGCTATAGTAACCAAAACAGCATTGTACTGGTATAAAGATAGATCTATAGACCAATAGAACATAATAGAGAATCCAGAAATAAAGCCATGTGGCTACAACCAACTGATTTTCTATAAAGCAGACAAAAATATACACTAGGGAAAGAATGCCCTATTCAATAAATGATGCTGGGGAAATTGGGTAGCCACAAGCAAAAGAATGAAACTGGATCCATATCTCTCACCATATATAAAAGTTAACTCATATTTAAATATATATATGTTAACATATACACACATACATACACACAACAGGGAGTACTACTTAGCTATAAAAAGTAATGAAATGATGTCTCTTGTAGCAATTTTGTCTGAAGTAGAGATCATTATCCAAGTAAAGTATCTCAAGAATGGAAAGATAAATGCCACATTTTCACTTATAAGTGGGAGCTAAACAAGGGCAATATATCATAATAAAGTGGTGTAATAGATATTGAAAACTAAGAAGGTAGGAGGGAGGTGAGGGATAAAAATTTACCTGTTGGGTACGGTATACACTATTCTGATGACTGGTACATTAAAAACCCTGACTTTAGCATTATATAATTCATCTAAGTGGTCGGGTGCGGTGCCTCATGCCTGTAATCATAGTACTCTGGGAGGCCAAGGTGGGAGGATCACTTGAGCTCAGCAGTTCGAGATCAGCCTGAGCAAGATCGAGATCCTGTCTCTACTAAAAACAGAAAAAAATTAGCCAAGTATTGTGATGCAGGCCTGTAGTTCCAGCAACCCAGGAAACTGAGGCAGGAGGATCACTTGAGCCCAGGCATTTGAGGTTGCTGTGAGCTAGGCTGATGCCAGGACACTGTAATCTGGGTAACACAGTGAGATTCTGTCTCAAAAAAAAAAAAAAAAAGAAAAAGAAAAAGAAAAAAGAAAAGAAGAGGAAAGAAAAAAATATATATATTTCCTCCAAGTAACAAAAAAATACATGTAGTCCCAAAATCTATTGAAATTTTAAAAGAATACATATCCATTAACAAATATTTTTGAGGGGCTGGGTGCAGTGGCTTATGCCTGTAATCCTAGCGCTCTGGGAGGCCGAGGCAGGAGGATCATTTGAACTCAGGAGTTCAAGACCAGCCTGAGCAAGAGCGAGACACTGTCTCTACTAAAAATAGAAATAAATTAGCTGGGCAACTAAAAATATATTTAAAAAAAATTAGCAGGGCATGGTGGCCAGGCCTGTAGTCCCAGCTACTCAGGAGGCTGAGGCAGATGGATTGCTTGAGCCCAGGAGTTTGAGGTTGCTGTGAGCTAGGCTGACACCACAGCATTCTAGCCTGGGCAACAGAGTAAGACTTTGTCTAAAAAAAAAAAAAAAAAAAAAATTTGAAGAACTTATTGAGAAATGCTCAAGTAAAAGAAAATGTGTATCACTTAGTTGTGTGGTGATATTCATATATTTACATACAGAAAAGGACCAACAGAAGGAAATACATCAAAGTGCTCACAGTGTTTTCTACTGGTGGTTGCATTACAAGTGATGCTAAATTACTTTCAGTATATACCAGCCTGTCTTGTAAGAGGAATATAGGACTTGCATATTCTAAAACCAACTATAATTTATTAATAGATATGGAAAAATAACATTGATGTTTAGAATCAAGACCTAAAATATTAATACCTCCAGAATGTGAGGATAGAGCCATAAATATCTAATAATTTAAGAAGGAGAAAGGTAAAATTAGAGTTGGTTGATAGTCTCCATAATAGATTATCCATTCTATTAGATGTTTTGAAACATGTTTGGGAGAACCTAAATAAGTTCATCTAGGACAGCAATTAGTGTTTCAGCAGTAGACTATAAAATTTTTTTCACTTAATTAATTATAAGACTATCAAGTAATAATGTGATGACAGGAGTATGGTATGCAATAAAAGATAAATATAAATTTATGATATGTGAATATGTTATAAACACAATTGCTCATATATTTATTGGTGATATTGGAGACATTTTATTAAAAAGAACAAACCTCAATGCCCTTGATTGGTTGTATGGTTTCTAGTACATAAACATAAGAAGTAAAGAAAAAATAATAGCTTTTGTAATATAAGATTTATCACAAAGATTTTCTAAAATGAATTGACTTTATTATAATAAAATAAAATTAAACAAGTATTATATTTGTACCTTTTTGAATTCTTATTAATGATAGATATGTATCTTTTATTCTGTCCTTAAATAAGATATTTATATACTAAATTTAAAAGACAAGAAGTTTGAAAAAATGTTAGTGAAGAAAAAGTATATAAGGCCATCTTTATTTTTCTTCTTAACTTTTTAAATTTAAAGTCTTATTTTTCAATTTTTAAATCAATTAGGTAAAATCAATGTATTTATAAAATTAGGATAATAAATTATTATTTGATTAAATGTTTAAAAGTGCTTTCTCATATTGATTGTGAGTGGAGTTTAAGATAAAGAGCAATGTTGACTGGCAAGTTTAAGGATAATTTTGTTACAGAGATGGTGTCTCAAACTTGCTTTTTAAACTGGGCAAGAAAGAGATGGGTACAAAGGATGTACAACCACCTGTTTGGTTTTAGAACGATTTGAGCTAGATTAACACTACTGGTCTCTCAAGACCCTCATTCACTTCTCCTTGAGGAAGACTTGTTATGTTGGGAGAGGGAGGTATGTATTTGAAACTCAAGAGTAGCTGGGCTCTCCTTGGAGTATGCCTGGGCAGAACATGTTTTTTATATAAATTTGGAAAGAAACACTGCAAGGATAAATAATTATTATTAAAAATGCCTTTCTATAAGAAAATGAGGCAACAGAATAGAAGAAGGGATGCAATTAAAGCTTAGCTTCTCTAACTATAACTTGTCCATAATTTTTAATTTGGAATTCCTTAATGTACATGTTTGAAAAAATATTACATCAGAAGAAAAAAATCAATCATTACAATATGATGAAAATGTTAATGACATATAATATAACTGCACAAAGGAAAAATATTTTTCAAAACACTTTAAAACACAGTTTTTAAATTATACCTGCATTAGAATGTGCCCTAAGAACAAAAATAACACTAAAGAAATCTTAAAATCTATTCAGATTGTTATTATTTTTATTGGTCACATTGGTAAATATACTTTTTGAACTATGGTGTGTACATTGTAAGCTATATCAAATAAAGTAATTATGTGGTAGCTTTAATTAAGATAAAATAAGTAAAATAATCAATTAAATAAAACCCCTGAAATCTTACATTTGAATGGTAAGAACTCACGTTTTTTTTCAATACCATAGCATTTCTTTGTTCTGTAAGTTTAAGTCCAAGAAACAATAAAATCTCAGTTGCAATGAGTTCATCTACTGCCCAGCTGATAATCTCTGAGTACCATTTCTCATAAAAAACAAAAAAAAAGTTCTTGGGGAAAAAATAGCTGATACAAGTCTGATGGAAGAAAAATTTTGCCAGTTTCATGCTGTTTTGGTACTATAGCCTTGTAGTTACGTGCACATATGGAAACAATATTCATCAGAAATCAAGCAGATGGGAGGGGATGGAGAGGATGAGTAAAGTCACACCTAATGGGTATAATGCATATTATCTGGGGGATGGGCACACTTTTAATTTTGACACAAATGGTAGAAAAAAAGTTTATGTAATCAAAACATTTATACCCCTGTAAGATTCTGAAATTAAAAAAAAGAAAACAGAATATTAACTTACGATATCTTACTGTGACACAATGAAAGGATGATGTAAAAATTGGAGTCATATGAAAGGACACAAGAGACAGTTTGCAGATCATCAATGAAGGGAGAATTTTGACTTAAAAAGAATATTTAATGCAGTGAACCAAAACACATCAAATATATAGGAATCTAGAATTCATAGTGCTAATTTAAAAATTTTTAGGCATCAGTTAGTACACCAACTCATTATTCTGAAAGGTGGTAAATAAAGAGAAAGTAAGGAACACTGGTTTTGCTCTGTTTTATTTTTAAGTAGCCAATAGTTAATAAAGAACCTCTTATTTATTAAAAAATCAGTTAATAAAAGTCTATAAAAAATCACAGGTAATAAACACAGAAGTGATAGAATTTTTAAATTACTACTTTTCAATCTCTAATGAAATAATGGATCTCAGCAATAATCAATATTGAATGCTAAAAGCACTTGGTGAAAGGCTGGATAGGGAAGTTTATAAAAGAGGAATAAATCTGTTGCATTAGATTTCTATTGCTGTCATAATAAATTACCACAAAATGAGTAAACAACACAAATTTATTAAATATTATCTTACAGTTCAGGGGGTCAGAAGTCCATGCATTGTATTGCTCATCTGGTTCTCGTACCCAGATTTCACAAGGCAGAAATCAAGTTGTCAGTAGGATTGCATTTCTTTCTGGAGGCTGTGGTGATGAATCCACTTCCAACAATACTCAAGTTATTGGCAGAATTCAGTTTCTTGGGACGGTAGAACATAGCTCTTATTGACTTGCTTGTTTCTGGCTGGGGGGAGTTCTTTGTACCTGGAGGCAGTTTATATACTTTGGCTCCTGGTCCTCCTCTTCCTCTATCTATATAGTCAGCAACAGCAGGTCTAGTCTTTCTCATGCTATGCCTGTCTCTGATCTTTTTTTTTTTTGTCTCATCATTGCTACTTTCTCTTCTCTCTGACTTAAGCCTGAGAAATGGCTACACTTTTAAGGGCTCACGTGATTAGATTGGTTCTACCCAGATCACCTAGATTACTGTTTGATTGTATAACCAGGTGGTGGAAATCTCAGGTGGACATCTTTACAATTCTGCCTACCACAGATGACAACACTTGACTCCACTAATTAATCCTATTTGTACTTTTGGTTAAAGTCAAATGGAGATAGGGTGACATATGAAAAAGATTGCCAAAAAAGTTACTGGTGAAGCCTGGTTACAGGTACATGGGGTTTTATTATGTTATTATAAAATTCCATCTTCTTTTATTTATATGATTTCATAATTAAAAAAAGAATAAATAAACACACAACCACATAAGGATTTCCAAAGATTAGTGATCCACTTCACTCAAGAATATGTCCATAGATTATTTCTCATCCAGCCTTTTAGCTTCTTCTCTATGCCCCAGACTTATAAAATTACCAGGTTTTTTGGCATGGAGTCTTAGTTGATGACTGCAACTGGCAAAACCAAATCCAGCCTTGAAAGTATGAAGACAGGAACCCCTTCCCTAACAACTAAATAGCCATGGCTGGTTATAGTCACCCTTTGTAAGTGAATATATAAATGGAAATGCCCCATTTTACCACGGCCTTTGTTACCAGTGCTATGGCTATAGCTTGCTGAAGAACCTGGCCACCTCCCTATGAATAAATTTGCTGCAGCTGGGAAGAAACACATGCCCTGTGTTGTGTGGCTTCCTGACCTGTTTCTATTTTGCCAGAAAGATCTTATTTCCTTTCCTATAGTGATTTTGACTGCTTCAGGCCTCAAAGTTTAGCACTTAAATCAATTTTAAATAAATTTCAATTCTACCATAAATAAGCTGCTGGTTTAACATAGGATAGAAGGTAACTTTAAAAATAAACAAAACAAAAACTAAGTAATGTTATTCAAACTTATCTAAATGTCTGCATTCTTTGAATTTTAAGACTATGTTAGTTCCCACTGCAGGACAAAACTCTTCTCAGAATGATGAATGGGGACAAAATTAATGTCTGTCTTATCTGCCAGTTTGTAGTCTTTTTCATTCTCTCGATTATACTCAATTATGATTATAAAAATATCATATTTGTTTCTTTTATGAAAGACTGGATTATTCAGTCTTATCTGTGGTCACCTTGCCTCCTGAGAATACACATTAATCATACTTGAATATTATCAGATATAAGGAAGCTCTAGCCACAGTACTTTGCATCTCTTCAAGAGTCTATGTATTGCTCACATGCTTCTTTGCTTTCCTCTGAGAGTCTTTCCCATTCTTTTCTCATAAAATGGACCCATAGTCTTCATATGTTCTTCAGGAAATCAGTCACGAGGATCTTGCAAATTAGAGTGATCCTTATTGGTAAATTTATGGACTTTGCATCAAGTAACCTCATGGGATACCAAGTAGTCTAAAAATAACTTTCAATGGGGTAAGTTTCTTGATCGTAGTTCAATCAGCTGTTAAGCTTGGGTAAAATGTGGTCGAGAACTCCCACTGAATAAAGGCTGTGTGTGAGTAATTACATCTGTCAGATTTTGGACCTAGTGGATGCCCTGAATGACATGTCCACTATATCCTGAAGCAAACGAGTTAAACTGAGTGATAAATATAGTAGTCAGAATGAAGGACAAAAGAAAATGATTTAGAAACACTTGGAGGCCATAATGAGCAAAACACATTTTGAAATCCATTGTTTAAATCCCAGTGGAGGAAACAGTAAATGGAGGAAGAAATAGTAATTAAAGTTCTAGTGAAGGTTTGGTTTATTCATTTTTTTTTTTTTCTTTTTGGTTTGCCTTTACCACCAAGATCAAGGCAGAACTGTGTATATTTGAAGATAGGACTTGAAGGATACATGAAAAAAAGATTGATGGTTTTGGAAAAGGATGGAATGTATGATTCATTTACAGTTAGGAACAAATAGTAGAATGTTAGCCTATTTAAGATGGAAATGAGAACAGACTATTGAAGCTGTGTGAAAATACACACCTCTTTGATTTAACAGAAGTACTGTATTACAGCAAGCCTTTGAAGAAATGTCACATGTAAACAGCTATTCTGGAAGAATAGAATTGACGTTGAAGTAATAGTATCTGTGTTTATTGAACAGGATGGGGAAAGGAAGATTATTTTCAGTTCAAATAGTACCTTATTGGTTTGGTTCTTATTCTCTTAGCTTGATAAGATAATATGTGTTGACTCAAAAGGAGCATTTGATTTTATATTAAAGTAGCTACTAATCACGTAGGTAAAAGGTATTTGAAATTTAATTTGTTTGGAATTTATATAGTATACCATGACCTTGCATCATAAAACTAGTTTGCTAAGATTGCTACAATTAAAAATATAATCTAAGGCTATCACGGGTTTCCTCTGTGAACTAATCCTGGGAGCCTGGTTTTCAAGAGGTCAAGGAAGTACAAGTCATCAGACCAGCTCTGTGCAGATGGGGCACAGAAGGGCCCAGACAGGTGAGAGGATGCTTGTGACAGTCTTTTATAAGGCTCGTCACATTGTGAAGAAGAAAAAGAAACCATCTGTGCTGTCATTCTTGCTGACCTTCTGTTTTGAACAAGAAAGATAAACTAAATACTGAGAATAGGTCAACGAATATGCTAGATCATTAAATATGAAATGTCTGATTTCAATTCAAAAGTGGTTTATTATATTTCAAACAAGAAGCAGTACAATTAATCAAAGTGTGCACCTAAACTACTTGACACGGTTTTGCTATTTTATTTTATTATTTTTTTTAATTGGGGGAAAACTACAAAGCATTTACAGTACAATGTTTACAGTCACAATTTGTAGTGAGCTGATTTCCCAAAATATATTACCACTCAAGTTGACTTATCTTGTTACATTCAAAAATCTACTCTG